>JABXWE010037080.1:0-23499 GCA_014611495.1 Limonius californicus
CTTGTATAACACATTTTTTTCTGATTGTTATATGGCAGGACGGATGAACTATGAGTAATCAATCACCCGTAACCTTAACATTAACATTGCGTCCGTCCTTACTTTTACATGTAATTGAATATATGTATGTAGAAAACTAATTACATTATTGTATTGTATAGCATTGCTATTTTGATCGATCGGATTTATTTCTATTAAATTCCTATTTTGTTTTTTTAATCAGTTGGTCCTAATAGATGATTCTATTGAAGTGGGTTAACAAAAGATATTCGGATTGATCGAGTCTGGAGATGTAGGTGGCTAATCATTTCTACCATATCGCACTATTCTAAAAGTATTAAAATCTTTATTTATAAAAAGCACCAAACTGAATTTTTGCTGCAGTTTTTGAAAAGAAAGTGACTTAACAATACCAATACCACCGATTCAATGTAGATTTTCCTTCAATAAGCTTTGTGTACGCTGGAACTTCGTTCACAGCTTCGCAAATAGACCTACCATCGTCCTTCGAGTTCCAAAATTAGCAGATGTCGAAGGTAAACATATCGTTTAACGTTCGGCCATTAGTCATAAATCCAAATTTCAAGCAAGTTATGTTTGCGATGCAAATCGCTGTCAAGATCCTACGGTTGCTAGTTAACAGCATGTCCTATTTCCGACGTGAGATTGTTTAAGATTATTTATGTTGAAAGCGGCACAGATGTTTCACACAAGAAGTTTATCTAGTTCTTTCCAAAAGGGCGGGTATCTTGTTTAACAACTGCCGCCTTGTACGGGGTTTGATGACCCTTGTTCGAGCTGTCAATTAGTCATGAACTTATTCCGAATATTTTTTTATTGCAGAGCTTCTGGTTTGTGACCCAATTCCTAGATTTGAAATTTTATGGCTTAATGCAAACAGTTAACAGACTAATTTCAATATTAACGTATTCTGTTGCAAGAATTTGGACAGCCAAAAGTATTCACAGAGGCGTGATTGAGCTCTCTGTATAGTAAATCATTCCTTTTTGGTCTCTACTGAACGTTATAATGGGCTGACGTGCCACTTTTAGTTTTAATGAAAATTAGAAATCGAATTTATTACAAGTCGAAGAAATAAGTTTTCAGTGTTTCGTTCTCTAAAAATTAATATAGACAATTTTTTCTTTAGCCTTGCTTTTTTTTCAAAAAATTGTACCGTTTGGGCTCGTCTTTCACTATAAAATAATAATACATATTAGAAGTACCATAGAAATCGTATCAACAGTGATATTACAACAGCCAAAATAATCATTAAACTTACATTTTAGTTCTAAAAACATCATAATTACAAGATGTAAGGAAAATAATACACAGCAATTGGCTGTATGTTAGGTATTTTTACTGGTAGAAAATTATGTTAGGTGGAGGATAATAATCTTTTCAACGAAGTGGTTCTACTTGTTTGCAAGAGAGGACGCTCGCGCTAACATCTGCTAATTCACACATACACGTTCAATTTTACGTAATTTTGCTAATTTAAGTGTTTTGAGTGGTGAAACTGGAGTATTTCTATACCGAGTCATATGATGCGTAATATTTTTATTACAACTTAACCCTTGTGTGGAACAATGGATGCTAGCGCGAGCGTCATCTCTAATGAACAAGTACAAGTTTTCGTGTACAAACATAATTTTTCTCCGTTCATCACAATATTTTTTAGCAGTACATATACAATTTCTTTGGTGTTGAACAGTTATATTCATAAACGTATTTGTATTCCTCGAAAAAAAGATTGTTCATTTATAACATACGAAAATTGTATAGGCTTAAAACTAAATTGAAGAAATTTAAGTCGCTAGGAAAAATTCTAATGCTTTATAAATTTTCTTTCTGGAAATAAAGGAATCAACACAAAATAAAAAATTATTTGTAAAATAAAATAGTAAAATATTTACTAGGATTTGAATCACAATGAAATATTGTGTATATTACTGCAGTCTGAAGATGAACCCCAGTGCGTTCGAAAACGTTAACTTGTAACAACATTAAATCTATTTTGTGGGATTCGACTGTGGTTTTATTCATCGAGTTATCTTTCTATATCTATAACAATCCTTCTATTATCAACAAAAAATAAGAATATAGTTTGACTTATTTAATTATCAATACCTCATAAACAATAGAAGATAGAAGCTATTCTTGTCAAAAATTAGTCGTAAAGCATTGTTTAATTTTCCGATATCTTCAAAAACAACAAAGTTACAGTAGAATCTAACATTTTCATGTGATGACCCTGTCCAAGTCTTGTGGAAAGTTGGCGTTTGAGTCTAGTGAACACTGATTTTCATCCCTTATGGTGTTAATATTATTACAGATTATTGAAATTTTGAAGTTACCACAAAAGTAAGGGTGGCAAAAAGGAACTTTAATATTATGCACAATAGAGAGTGCGAAATTTTCAGAGTTGTATTAAATTCAAGTTGGCGTGTGCTTGAAGTGGCAAGCTGAGTGTAACTATTTCCTGAAGTGCAACACTTAATTGCTAGACAACTAAACGATTGTTAGGATTAAGGCATTATGTTAGGTTAGGTTATAATCACACAAATCATACATCGTACATACATAACAACCGTTAGTTGACAGAAAAAAATCACTAAGCACCACGCTAATGGCATAATTGTTAAATCTGAATCTTCAATAATTCCTACTCTTATTTTTGGGTTTAAGTGCCATTTATTTTAAAGATGATATGACAGCTATTATATTTTGTTTCAAGTGTTAAAATACAATTACATTACATTGACTGCATATTTAGACTAAAAATATCTGATAAATAGAAGAGCCTTGTAAGATTGGAACTATACATGCAACTATCCCGAGAAGTCAGGTTTCCATCATGTCTGGGCCGACCTTAGTATTTAAAATAGGATCTTGTGTACTTATTGGACAACAAGAGAAACACTAGAAAGTTTTAAAAGAATGTTTAAACAGAGAAGTTGCAACTATTTGGTATGAAAATAGGGCTTGTATAAAGCTGACGTCGCATCTCAGCCTGGCCTAGAATCAAATTTGGATTTTATCTCACCTTTTCACTCTGTTTAACAATAAGTAGGACAGAGAGAGAAAAACTGTCGGAGCTAAAAAAACTGGCGCATGAATAAGCGTGCGTGGCCTGCGCTTGTGTGAAAAGCATTTGAGGTTATGTTTCTACTCTGTTGGTGCAAGTTACAACAACCAAACAAAAGCTACGTACTGCGCGATCCTAATATCACGAAAGCATGAAATTAAGAGCAACTACTCGTGTTTAAGGTTAGGTCTAGAAGCAAGAGAACGCTTGACTCTTTGAAATGGTTGTATGCGCAGTTCCGCTGTTCGCAAACCTCTATTTATTGGTCCGGAGTAGCTACGTCATTCTACGCGCCATAATGGAATAAATGAAACATTTAAAATTTTAAATATGCATCAATTCTTTTAAACAACAAGAGAAAAACTAGGAATTTAGAAAAATCTGTTTAAACATAAGGGTTGCAACAACCATTTGTCATGGCAATAAGGCTGTATCGTTAACACCACATCTTAACTTGGTGTATAAGCAGAAAATGATTCTATTTTGCGGCATACCAAGATAAACAAAAGTCACGTGATGTACACTAACCTAATAATACAAAAGCAAGACAATAAAAGAAAATGCTGGTATTTGAGGTTATGTTTCAGGACTAAGAAAACGTTGTAGAACATGACGTTCTGAAATGGTTGCATGCGTAGCTGAGCTATTCGTATATCTTTTGTGATTAGTCCGGGGTACATACGTCATTTTATCCGCCATGATGGAGTAACTAAATAAACATTTAAAATTTTATTTGTTAACAATGCATTTAACTTAGCAACAAAGAATGATGAATTATAAAAATATGAAAGTATATCATTTAAATTTAATACTTAAAAAGAATTATTTGACAGGTCCCTAACTGCTACTATTACCAAAAAACTAAATAGGAACGAAAAAGAATTTTTAAAAATTGTTTCGGAATCGAAACCGTTTCGCTTGATAGGCTAGTAGTTTATCAATTAATCTATTCAAATCTTTGTAACATTATTTCATTCTTATATATAATACATAGTCATTATTTGCTTTTTTTTTTAATTAGTCTAAGAACCAGTGGCATGCCCACATTGGGGCCCTGACACAACCCAAATGAAAAAGCGTTAGAAAATTCTCCAAAAAATCTTTTCCTAATTAAAATACACTTTTCTATTTATGTTGTATGGAATTTTCTATTTCTATACAGTTTCTGAGCGGTCACATAAGGCGGCAATACCCTTAGGGTGATTCCCGAGAGCTATAGGGTATTAATTTTGATTGGGCGAGATTCAGGACGCGGTTTTCCAAGCTTCTCTTTGCACTCAGGCCATGTGCTTTTTTGCTATGAATTTTGCCTATCTTGGGTAGTTCAAATCCCAGTAGTAATTTTTTAATGTGTCACACATCGCGGTGACAGCTTTACTTCTTATCTGACAAAAGGCGCACTTTCAGATTATCCCAGCTAGAAACCTTACCAACCTCGGTCAGAATCGAACCCGCATCCCTTGGATGCATAAACAAGTGCGCTAATCACTAGACCACTAGCCGGCTAATATTTGTATCAAAAGAGACTCAAATAGAAGAACGGACGATTGTGTAAGAGTACGAATATACAGGGTGAATCTTAAATGGCGGATAATAGACATACCATCTGTTTCTGGATCAAAAATGGTGCGATAAAGTCTTATACCAATTTGCTGTTAACCTCATAGATGAGGAGTTATTGGCAGTCTTAGGTTGGATCATTATCAACGAGTACAGGGATTATTACCAGAAGACTACTAGCAAAGAGTCAGGTTCTGCAGATGGTTAATTCGTGAGCAAGAAAGGGATCCTGGTTTTATTGGATCTTGTGGACTGATAAAGCTACGTTCACCAGAAATGGAACATTTAATATCAATAACATGCACCAATGGACCTTCTGAAACCCCCATGCACTGTACCAACAAATCATCAAGTTCGGTTTAGTGTTAATGGGTGGAGTGGTATTATTGGTAATAGGCTTATAGGACCACACATTTTGCCAGATCGCCTAAATGCGAATAATTTTGTTGAATTCTTAGTCACCGATTTTAGGGATCTATTAGATGATGTACCGTTAGATTTAAGAAGAAACACGTTTCTTTTTCAAATGGACGGGGCACCAGCACACTGGGGAATTCAAACACGAGAATGGTTAAATCATGCATTTCCAGAACGATGGATTGGTCGTGGCAGTCCATTACCTTGGCCACCAAGAAGCCCAGATTTAAGCTGTCTTTCTTATGGGGAACATTAAAAGCATTTGCTTATGCAGTGGAAGTTGATACTCGAGAGCAACTTCAACAACGAATAAATGAGTAGTTATAATAATTCGACAAAACTATATGCTTCAAAATCTAGAAGGGAGCACAATACGTAGGTGTATGAAATGCATAGAAGTTGGGGGTAGCCACTTTGAGCAACTGCTCTAATTTACAAACTAAAAAACTTAAAACGTAGTCAATATTTTCCTTACTAATGCAAGCAGCACATTAAAATTAGGATATTAGCATGAAGGAGGTCTAGTACGCCTGTATACAATCTCCTCAGGTTCCATATTAAATCAACTGCGTTGCTATGTGAATGCGACTTAACACTCAGCTCCGTACGACTGACCACACAGTATTGCCGGGTTTACAAAACTCATTAAGGATTCTTCAAAAACTATACGTTTTCGAGCAAACCGCTTGTGGAATTTTTGCTCAGTTTTTGATGCAGAATTGCGTGATGTAAATATTTTACGCCATTTAAGATTTACCTGAGGAATTTTTAGGAATAGAACAAAAGTACAGAAAGCCGTATTGGTGGGATAAAGCTATTGAAGAACAAATCAAGAGTTATCTGTTCAACTCGGCTTCCCCTAAAATTAAATTCTATGTGAGCTACTGCTGAGAACTGATTTAAACTAGAACAATTAACATAACATTTGATACAAACGTTTTACCAATTAAAAGTATATAGCAAGATAGTACAGGCGAAGCTCTGTTTCCCCGGCATGTGGTTTCAGCTGGATGTACTTTTGTTTCGTTCAAACCAGGCTAACTGGAAATGACCGACCAAATTATCTATATTTTTAATGTTAAACGACGCTTTACAAAGAACAATACAAGAATCCTAATACCTACTACAAAAATTGCACTACAAGTTTTCATCAAGAAAACAATATTTTTATACCTTTTTCTGAAAATTGTTCAATCTCATTCTAAAAGCCTGAATATATTTTTGATTGAGCTTCTACGTGGAGGTATTGCCTACTACAATCAATTCAAAAATAATTGTTTTAAAACTTCATATATCCGAGATATTAGGAGTCTCGCCCCGTTGTAATAGAAAGTATCAAACGAAGAGAATGTTTCAAATGCAGAATATTTGCGCATTTTTCAACATAAATACAGTCATTTTGACTTAAAAACAAATCTGCAACATATTTGTTCATTGATGTAGTCCTTCATCACTGCCACATAAATTTGCATAATATGCAGCTTGCTTCCAGCACAGTAAACGTTCCTGAAGGATTATGCAAGAACAGAAAATAGTGGTTATTGCAACTTATTTGCATTCGCGTAATACATCACGTCCAAGCTGTATTTCTGAGCACGTTCGAGAATTTTAAACACGGAGTTTTGGAGTTAACTTTGCTCGTTCTCAAGATAATTTTAGGAACCATGAACTGTTGCTCTGTAAACAAAAGTTTATGGACGAATGTGCTTATGTTATTCTTATAATTTAACGATTTGGGAATAAAAAAGATGCGCATTTATTTTCGTTGCTGAGATTGTAAACGATTTGGCAGATGAAATTCTTCGCCTTGAAATCTTGCAGATGCTGCCGCGGTAAATTTACATGGGAAGCTTTGATGAATTTGTTTCCGGCCGCTTCCGCGATTTGTAATTGTTGCTAATTAAACATTCATGATTCTGTTTGTCCAGAAAATTATTTTATTACGATCAGGGTCCCGCAGTTAAGTGATGCTAGGTTCAAATCTTAAATCCCGCATTAACTTTTAATAAAAGCAACATTTAAACCTCCGTAGAAGCTAAATAAAAAGTTTATTATTAAGAATTACGCCATTAAACCATTAAAAAAGAAATATTTAGATTGGGGTTTATGTAATTATTCTGTTATCACTTCCGATTTTTTAAGTAGACAGATGTACTCCAAATAATCTTCGAGCGAACTCTGTTATCAAAATGGGACATGCTTTATTTATAAATATATTTTAATTGTGGATCAAAGTCAAAAGACAACATAAATATTTCGTAGTAGATAATTTTTGCAAAGTCTGCTAACTTTAACCTTCTAAATAAAAATATTTATTGACATTAAAGCAATAAATAGTTCATTCTACTGATCAATTTTAATACTTAGTTTATAGGAACAACAAAAGCTAAAAAATATTCTGATATCATACATCACGTCTATGAGTTAATAATTATTAGTTTCAATCCATGAGAATTAGATTTCAACTTTAACCTTTGTATCCGTTTTTAATCTAAAAATACAATAAACAAAAAGTAATGTGCTATTAGGATTACAACAAAAATAACATTCAGAGGAGAAAATTATTGTCGTAGTTAAGGATGGTAACAGTTATTTTTAGATAGTGATAGTAATAGAAGCACGTGTCTTCATCCATGAACACATAGCCAAACGGTTAAGATAATATTGTAAAATGATATTTAATTTTATTTGAGGATATGCATACATAAAAACCGAGAAAGCACTTTATTTGCACATTCTGATATAGTAGAAACATAGTAGTTGGCAGAGCGCTCGCTTTCTAGACAAATCGTCGCTCGGGATCGACTTCTCCCGCAACGTATCAAAATTTAATGCTGCAATCCACCATACACAATTTCGCAATCCGACCATGGCAACTGTGGAGCATCAATGCCTAAAACCCCTTCTGGAGTTTTCGTAGTTCGGATTCCACGTTAAACAGTACGTCCCCCGCGTTTTTACCTTACTACAGAGGAGAAATGCATGTCAGAGAAGCGCCGTTGCCCAGCAATAGGACGGAAAGGCTGTTAATGATATGCATTTTTAGAATGTTTTACCTACCTCTATTTCTAAATCTTAATCAAGGCTTATTTCTCTTACAACTTCTATGACCAAGGTGTTTTACTCACAAAATCTGCTTTAAACTAAAAATTTAGGTTCAGCTCGTTTAACTTGTACCAAGATACATTTCTCCGTATATTTTCTACTAATACCTCTACAAGGTTTATTTGCCTCAAACGTTAATTTTAAAAATAAAGTTCTAATAAAATTAAATACAGAGTCAATCCTTGAATTCAAGATATTTTTATATCAAGTGATGCATTTGTCCCAATTAAAGTGCATTCGTTCCTATTTAGGAAAATATAAGCTGCTAAAATTCTGATTGTATTCTAAATTTAAATCTAAAATTGCTCATTCTCAAGCCGAAATTGTTATAAACTAAATATGCAGATTTTATCTCGCAATATTAATTAATACCAAAAATTGCTTGAGTCCTATTTTTAAATCTTGAAACCCACAGAAGGTTCATGTCTTCAAAAATTCCATAGATAATGCTGTATCCTCAAACTGAAAATATAGTAAATTTGTTGTCCTTATTTATAGGTCCTAAAGTATCTAGAAGTTCAGTACTCCGAAGATTTTAATCTACGATGGCACATTGTGAAACGAACATAATAACAAACTAGAGGACGGTAGATATCTAATATCAGATGATGCAGTTGCCCTTTTTTATTTCCTAAAGCTCCTAAAAGGTCGATTTCCACGAAGATTTTAATCCACAACGGTACATTCTTGAAACTATAACTATACTGAACTAAAAGTTAAGAGATATTAGCTTTAATTCGATATTTTTTAATATCAGATGTCAGAAAGTCAAGAGTCAATTGCTTTAATTCGATATTTTTAATCTCAGATGATACTGCTAATATTTTTGTATCCTTAAACTCCTAAACTGTTTTTTTAGTCCATTACGGTACATTCCTCAAACTACAAGTACATTGAAGTAAAATTTAAGAACTATTTCCTTTAATTCGCTATTTTTTAATATCAAGTTATACATATGCCCCTATTTTATATCCTAATGATGCGTTTGCCCCTATTTTTAAATCCTAAATCTTCTAAAAGGTTCATTTCTATGCAGATTTAAATCCACAACGGTACATTCTTTAAACTATAACTATACTCAACTAAAAGTTAACAGTTATTTGCTTTAATTCAATATTTTTTAATAGATGATGCGTTTACCCCTATTTTTAAATTCTAAATCTTCTAAAAGGTTCAATTCTATGGAGATTTTAATCCACAACGCTACATTCTTTAAACTATAACTATACTGAACTAAAAGTTAACAGTTATTTGTTTTAATTCAATATTTTTTAATATCAGATGATGCGTTTACCCCTATTTTTAAATCCTAAATCTTCTAAAAGGTTCAGTTCTATGGAGATTTTATTCAACAACGGTACATTCCTCGAGTTACAATTGTACTGAACTGAAAGTCTAGAATTAACTGCTTTAATATTTTTTAATTCCAGATTAAGGATTTGCTCCTATTTTTATATTATATAGCTCCTAAAAGGTTCGCTTCTATAGAAATGTTAATCCGCAACGATACTTTCCTCAAGTTACATCTGTACTGAACTGAAAATTCAATAGTTAATTACTTTCATTCGATATTTATATTATTAATATTAGATAAGGCATATGCTACCACTTTGTATCGTAAAGTTCCTAAAAGGTTCGTATACATTTGAGATGTTAATCCACAATAGTAGGTACTTTCCTCAAGCAACAATTATACTGAACTGAAAGTCATAAGGTAATTGCTTTAATTTCATACTTGCAGATACCAGATTTTGCACTTGCTACTTTTTCTGTACCCTAAAGACCCTAAAGGGTTCATTTTGCCGAAGATTTTAAACCACAACAGTGCGTTCTTCAACTATAACCATACTGAACTGACAGTCGAGAGTTTAATGCTTTAATGCGATACGTATTTTTTGTAATATTTCTATATACTAAAGATTCTAGAAAGTTAATTACTATTGCAAACTAGAACTATGCTAAACTAAAAATCTTGACTGAATTATATTAAATTGACATCTTCTTCAAATAATGTTTTGTTTAGATGTATAATCTTGAAACTCCTAAAAGGTTTATTTCTTAAGTGGTATATTCTCAAATTAAAACTGTGAAGAACTAAAATTCGAAAATGAATAACTATAATTCGACAGTTTTGTAATGCCAGATGCGACATTTATCCCAATGTGTATATCCTAAAACTCCTAATAGGTTCATTTTACCAAAAATGCGTACGGTAAACTCTAAACATACCCTTCTGCTATGACCATAACCGAGATTTAATTTCCTTAAATCAACATTTTTAATATCAATATTTCCCCTAAATAGGATGCATTAAGATGGCAAAGCTTCATAACCCTTAAAATTAAAGAGAAAAAATGGTACATCTCCATGCTATAGATATGGTAAAAGAAAAAGCAAGACTTTATTGCTGGAACTTGACATTGACATGTCGAATACCACAACTATTAAACTGGTTTATGGCAATTTAATGCCTATTGAGGGATGTATTTGTACCAATCAATTAACAGAGTTTCTCAGCTACCTCATCTATTTTATGTCTGCATATTTATACAGAATTGTATCTGGTTAAGATTAGCTATAAATCTTGAAGCACGCAGTGCGAAGCCAAGAGGTCAAAAACTTGTGAACTTGTAGATGCAAGCTGCTAATAAGAATTGTTCACGTTCCATGTTTTATATTCCATTGCACCAAGGAACCCATTTATCATACCCATAGCAAAGAAATAAGACACTAAAGGGTACATGCAAGGTATGCATTCTGCATGTGTGGTCACAGAAGGTGTTCTTGACCTCGAACTTCCACCATCTTCCCCGCCTTTACCTCGGGCTAATTGTTAATCAACAAATGTTGCCTCGGGGTAATTTAATTAAACCAAACATACTAATGATGATGAAGCAGATAAGTAGCCGATAAGTTATATAACATGAAATTGTACTAAACGGTTTGCGCTTCTTTGGGGCCGTAAGCCAAAGATGATTGAGTCAATAAAAAGTTAACCAAATATGGATGGCCTTTATAATTTTTTTTTGCTGCTCAGGTGCGAGAAGCGAAAGGTAATTTCCTGTTTCATCCACTTGAATATGCTTCCAAAAAACGATTAAATCAAAAAGTCATGTGGATGTTGGCGCTTCGGACATAAATTTCGATTTAGACAAGAATGCTCGTTACCATTGCGTTGACATTGTGCAATGATTAAAAAAACCTTCGCCTTTTTTACCACACACATGGGACATTACCAGTCCAATTATTCATCGTTTAAAAGTTCACGACTTGGCTGTTCAACATTTTATTAAAGCAATTAAAATTATGTTGGGCCTGCAATCGTTTAACTAGTTAATACGACCAACTTCTATTTTTAATGGTGTGAAAATGAGTTGCATCTGATCTGTATTTTCAAGACCAAACCAGTTATTGCATGTAGTAAGCTCTCAAATATGCACTGATCATCATTTACATTTCACAGCAACGATTTAAAAATGAATTAGAACTGACTGGCTAATTCACCAAATCACGAGCGTTGGCAGTAATGTATAGCAACAGAAATATACACTTAAATAAATATTAATGTAAGAAATTCAATGTCATTAACGTATTTTAGGCGACGTGAACACTCGCACATATCCATATAGTACTTCCACAGCTAATAGCGGGCTACAGGATTAAATAGAATAGGACAACAAAAATACTGCATCTCCCTGTCTGTTTACTTATATGCGAATTTTTTAAACAGGAGACCACAAGACAGAAGACCAAGTTCGCTAAGCAAAGGAAGAAATGCGAATATGCTTGTTTACCTGTCTACAACATGTCTAACAACGAAACCAGATTATTGTGCGATAAGGGATTTTAGGAAGGTATAGAATATGAATTGTTATTGAGTACAACCATAAGTTGCAATTATGTATATATCTTGAAAATTATGGCTGTACGCAATAACCATCCATATCAAAGCCGGCACTAGACCTTTTCACGCCCAGGGCAACACTTCCAAATATGCGCCTTCCAAGTTATACTATCAGTAAATAATATTTTACTCTTCTATAAAAATTTTATTTTTTATTTTTTCCACAACCACAGTTTAATCATATATACATACTTCACATATGATCAATCAGTAGATAAATTATTTTAAATTATAAATAAAATAAAAATAAATATTTTATTCAAATAACAAAGAAGTTACACAATTTATTGAGATCCAAGAGAAAATTTGATGTAGAAGCTGGTTTTACAATGCCGTTTTAGAGATTACTTATACCGTTTTGTGCGTCTACTTGAGGGGTGTCATTGCAGCTGGGAATGAACTTCTAGGGAGTAGTGATAAATATGTAATAAGCTGTAGTTTACGAGAAACATTAAGTTCTTAGCCATATAGCCTAAAAATGGGAACTTTGGATGAAACAATGCTTTAGTAAACAAAATATGAAAAATAAGTACTAACACCTAATAATGCAATAGTTAGTGCCAAAGAGTAAAGTTTTCAAAAGCTTGTGTGGAGTAGCTCCTGAAATACACTGGTTTGGACAGTTTGATCGAGTACTGTAAAAATATCTAATTCGTTTATATATTCCCGAAAGTAAAAATAAATATTATGGATACCTTTACGGCAATTTGATTCTATTCAATTTATTGTCATAATTATTTTAAGGCGGCTGTCAACCATTTTAAAATCTAAAATCATAGAGAGTGCAGCGGCGCCTATGACCTTCAGGCGGCGGTGGCAGTTGCCCACGTTGCCCCAGCCTAAAACCGCTCCTGTTCTATATTCTATACTTTCCTAAGATCCCTTATCACATAATAATCTATTTTCGCTGTTAGACCGGTTGTAGACAGGTAAACCAGTCTATTCGCGTCTTTCTTTTATTTAGGAAATTTCATCTTCTGTTTCAGTAACTCGTGAACAGGCATAATAGTTGGGGCATGTTTAAAATTCGCATATAAGTAATGTAATAGAAAGGGAGAGACAGTATTCTTATTGTCCTATTCTATTTAACCCTGTAGCTCGCTAGTAACTGTAGACGGACTATATACATAAATTTAAAGCTTTAAGTCGCCGCAACAGATATAATCGATTAATACGAAGAATCCTTTATCAAAACTGGCACGCGACAGGAAAATCAAAACACTAAAACCGCAGGAATGTAAACAATGAATCTACTATTTCCAGGAAGGATTACATGAATGTCTATAATTAGATCTCTAAATCAGTTCAAAAGCCTTCTCTTTTTAAATTAGAATCGAGTTACGCAATTTCCTCTTATAATTTTGGTCTTGCATCTGTTATAACGGTTAAAGTATTGGCTTGAAGTTATGAATTAAAAAAAGACTTTGTTGTTTGACTCGTGTCTATAATAAAATTTGAAACTACTCGATTTGTTTGTTATTTTAAAACGGATATTAAATATTGAGTAGCGGGGTAAATTTTTAATTATTTTTTTATCCGAGCAAGCAGTTTTTCTCAATTTGCATATTTTGCGGAGTGTTAGTTAAAGGTTGATCAAAATTATAAAGCCACAGATAAAACAAATAAATTGGTAAAGTTTCTATATGATTTAACATCTAAACTAGTACTGAGTCTATGGAACATTTCAAGTAAATTAGTATTTAATAGTATTACTAAGCCTTTCTTTGCGACTACTGGTTATTTTCACCATGAACATTTTACCTGCACTTAAAATGCATCAGTATATTTTATTTGTTGGCTGTACTATTAATGAACCCCAGCCGAGGTTATTTGTCAAAATGCCAACTATGTAAGTTTACGATAATACAGACCCACCTCAAATCTGCAATTTGTTACGTTCTAATAAACATCCAGTATAATTTTGTTTCATCAATGAATGAATAACTTCTCTTGTTTGTTCTTAGATTTAAGCGAAGTTTATTTTTCATATTATCAAGATATTTTACGTAATGACCTATTAATCCTCACCTTATTTTAATTTAGAGACAAACCGTGATGGTACCATTTGTTTGGACTCAAAACGCGCACATGCTTGGAATATGTAACTTAATACCAATGCTTGAACCTAAGAATCTCCAGGGAATAAAGGCAAAACATTAATTATGCAATTTGCAAAAAAGGTAATACTAAAGTGTATTAAATAGAACAGATGTGTAGGAAAAATACCAGGAAGCACGTGGGAAAGGGTGCAGAGAAAACAACTTGCACAATTTAAATGTTTACATTCTTAGTTTGTCTACTTCTGAATAAGGCTATACATTATCGAAATCAATAGTCAATCGTACCATAGACATTCCATTGGCTAAGTAATCAATAAATCTAGCATTCGATTAATCGAACAGAGAACTAATTCCACATTTAATTGAACACAAATAAGCAATTTATGGAATAATCGATTGATCCCACAAAGTATTACCTCAGCTATCACATTATCAGGAATCAGTTAAGCAGAACAATCAGCTACTATGATAATACTAAGTCACACAAGAAATCTAATGATTCATCTATACATTAATTAAATAATCAATTTATCAAACGATTAATTAATTTTAAAATCTACAAACAGAGCACTCGATCAACCGACCAAGCACTAGTTGAAAACCGACTCCAGAACAATTAATTTATCAGGCCATTGATTGATTGTTGCACCAACAATGCAATTCTTGAACAGTTAGTTAATTGAGTACTCAATATTAATCTGTTAATGATTAAGCAAATAGTTTATTAACTAAAGCATCAAACACGCAACTAATTGAATAATCAATCCATCGAAAAATCAATTAACGTAACTATCAGTAGTTTACAAATTTCATTATTGGAACAGTAGTTAGATAATTTAGTGTTTTATTTATATATCAATCGTTAGATAAACGATGATTGGCTAAGTAATCAATAAATCCAGCTTTCGATTAATCGAACGGATATCTAAATCAACATTTATTTGACCACTTATTTATTCAAACAATTAATCTTTGGAATGATCAATTGATCGCATAAGGTACAATGAATCGCACACTGTATTGCCTGAGCTATCACTCTATAGAGGAATTAGTTAAATAGCACAATGTAGTATTATAACAATAATTGTTCGTACAATAAACCTAATGATTTATCAATTAATTAATTAGATAATCAAATTATCGAACGATTCATTGTTTTTAAAATCCGTAAACAGATCACTCGATTAATCCACTAAGTACTAGTTCAAAAACGGTATAATTAATTAATCAGGCAATTAATTTATTATTATTGAAATAATACATTAATTGAACAGTCAGTTAATCGAATATTCAATATTAATCTAATAATTGTTAATAAAATAGTCTATTAATTAATCAAATCGATCAACTAGTTGAATAATCAATTAATTGAAAGATTAAATTACGCAATTATCAGTAAAGTACACGTTTTCTTATTGGAGCAATAATTAGATAATTTAGCACTTGATTTATCTATCAACCGTTAGATAAAAGATTATATTCGCTAAGTTATCAATAAATATAGCATTCGATTAGTCTAACGGAGACCTATATCAACATTAAATTTATTAAATCATTTTCTGGAATGATCGATTGATCGCACAAGGTATGATCTCATAATGTATTACCTCGGCTACCATTTTATCGAATTATCAGAGTATCAGAACAATCTACTACTATAATAATAGTTAGTTATATAATACATCTGCTGATTTATCTGTTAAATAATTAAGTAATCAATTTATCAAACCCTTAATTGATCTTAATCTCCATAAATAAGGAACTCGGTTAATCGGTTAGGTGAAAGAAAAACCGACAAACATAACAATTAATTAATGAGGCAATTATTTGACTATTATTCAAGCAATGCATTTATTGAACAGGCAGTTAATCGAGTATTTAATATTAATCTTTTAATTCTTAGTCAAACAATCTATTAATTAAGCATCAAACAATTAACTAATTCAACAATCAATTAATCGTAAAATCAAGTTCCGTAACTAGCAGTATATTACAAATTCATTATTCGAGCAATACTTAGATAATTTGGCGCCTGATTTATACCTGAATATCTAAATTAACAATTAATCAATTGAGTAAGAGAGGAATCCCACAATTACTTCATCAAAAAATGCATACATTTCAGTAATTAACTATCTGTAAGTTGACCAATTAATTTATCAATTTTTAGACGAACAATCAATCAGTCGAGGAATTAAGTAATTGATCGAACAACTAATTGAATCACCAATTAACACAACTGTGAATATTAATTGAACCATACGTTATTTACCTTTTTTATTAATTAATTTTTTTTTAACTATTATAAGTCGTCCGTTAATCAATCGAGTAATTAAGTAATCCAGCAATCACATGACTGACTAATTAATATAAAATACACCCACTATTAGTGTCTATCGAACAACGCAGTTTTAAGCAGTCGATTTATTGAACAGTAGATTAAACATGCAAAAGTTAATACATTAATTGTTATTGGAACAGTCAAATAATTGATTATTACCTATTAATCCTCACCTTATTTTAATTTAGAGACAAACCGTGATGGTACCATTTGTTTGGACTCAAAACGCGCACATGCTTGGAATATGTAACTTAATACCAATGCTTGAACCTAAGAATCTCCAGGGAATAAAGGCAAAACATTAATTATGCAATTTGCAAAAAAGGTAATACTAAAGTGTATTAAATAGAACAGATGTGTAGGAAAAATACCAGGAAGCACGTGGGAAAGGGTGCAGAGAAAACAACTTGCACAATTTAAATGTTTACATTCTTAGTTTGTCTACTTCTGAATAAGGCTATACATTATCGAAATCAATAGTCAATCGTACCATAGACATTCCATTGGCTAAGTAATCAATAAATCTAGCATTCGATTAATCGAACAGAGAACTAATTCCACATTTAATTGAACACAAATAAGCAATTTATGGAATAATCGATTGATCCCACAAAGTATTACCTCAGCTATCACATTATCAGGAATCAGTTAAGCAGAACAATCAGCTACTATGATAATACTAAGTCACACAAGAAATCTAATGATTCATCTATACATTAATTAAATAATCAATTTATCAAACGATTAATTAATTTTAAAATCTACAAACAGAGCACTCGATCAACCGACCAAGCACTAGTTGAAAACCGACTCCAGAACAATTAATTTATCAGGCCATTGATTGATTGTTGCACCAACAATGCAATTCTTGAACAGTTAGTTAATTGAGTACTCAATATTAATCTGTTAATGATTAAGCAAATAGTTTATTAACTAAAGCATCAAACACGCAACTAATTGAATAATCAATCCATCGAAAAATCAATTAACGTAACTATCAGTAGTTTACAAATTTCATTATTGGAACAGTAGTTAGATAATTTAGTGTTTTATTTATATATCAATCGTTAGATAAACGATGATTGGCTAAGTAATCAATAAATCCAGCTTTCGATTAATCGAACGGATATCTAAATCAACATTTATTTGACCACTTATTTATTCAAACAATTAATCTTTGGAATGATCAATTGATCGCATAAGGTACAATGAATCGCACACTGTATTGCCTGAGCTATCACTCTATAGAGGAATTAGTTAAATAGCACAATGTAGTATTATAACAATAATTGTTCGTACAATAAACCTAATGATTTATCAATTAATTAATTAGATAATCAAATTATCGAACGATTCATTGTTTTTAAAATCCGTAAACAGATCACTCGATTAATCCACTAAGTACTAGTTCAAAAACGGTATAATTAATTAATCAGGCAATTAATTTATTATTATTGAAATAATACATTAATTGAACAGTCAGTTAATCGAATATTCAATATTAATCTAATAATTGTTAATAAAATAGTCTATTAATTAATCAAATCGATCAACTAGTTGAATAATCAATTAATTGAAAGATTAAATTACGCAATTATCAGTAAAGTACACGTTTTCTTATTGGAGCAATAATTAGATAATTTAGCACTTGATTTATCTATCAACCGTTAGATAAAAGATTATATTCGCTAAGTTATCAATAAATATAGCATTCGATTAGTCTAACGGAGACCTATATCAACATTAAATTTATTAAATCATTTTCTGGAATGATCGATTGATCGCACAAGGTATGATCTCATAATGTATTACCTCGGCTACCATTTTATCGAATTATCAGAGTATCAGAACAATCTACTACTATAATAATAGTTAGTTATATAATACATCTGCTGATTTATCTGTTAAATAATTAAGTAATCAATTTATCAAACCCTTAATTGATCTTAATCTCCATAAATAAGGAACTCGGTTAATCGGTTAGGTGAAAGAAAAACCGACAAACATAACAATTAATTAATGAGGCAATTATTTGACTATTATTCAAGCAATGCATTTATTGAACAGGCAGTTAATCGAGTATTTAATATTAATCTTTTAATTCTTAGTCAAACAATCTATTAATTAAGCATCAAACAATTAACTAATTCAACAATCAATTAATCGTAAAATCAAGTTCCGTAACTAGCAGTATATTACAAATTCATTATTCGAGCAATACTTAGATAATTTGGCGCCTGATTTATACCTGAATATCTAAATTAACAATTAATCAATTGAGTAAGAGAGGAATCCCACAATTACTTCATCAAAAAATGCATACATTTCAGTAATTAACTATCTGTAAGTTGACCAATTAATTTATCAATTTTTAGACGAACAATCAATCAGTCGAGGAATTAAGTAATTGATCGAACAACTAATTGAATCACCAATTAACACAACTGTGAATATTAATTGAACCATACGTTATTTACCTTTTTTATTAATTAATTTTTTTTTAACTATTATAAGTCGTCCGTTAATCAATCGAGTAATTAAGTAATCCAGCAATCACATGACTGACTAATTAATATAAAATACACCCACTATTAGTGTCTATCGAACAACGCAGTTTTAAGCAGTCGATTTATTGAACAGTAGATTAAACATGCAAAAGTTAATACATTAATTGTTATTGGAACAGTCAAATAATTGATTATTTGGGCAATCGCGCAATTAATTAATCAAACAATTAAAATATCTAACTATCAGTATTGACCGAGCATTGGCTTATTTCAATCGCCACGTGGTTAAATAATCTCATAATAACTTAATAGAAAATTCATCAATTAATCAATATGTAATTAACGGCTTTTCACATGCTTACTCTCGATGATCAAATCAAATTTAGATCGTTTATATAACTTTAAACATTTAAGAATATACAGAGTATGCTTATAATTTTTAAACATTTTTTATATTAATTAATTACAAACCGTCAATAACTCTGTTGATACCTTCAAAGTAATTACTTTACTCAGTCAATTTGAGTGCAAAGACAAAATTTTTGTCTAGCTGCTGCCACCATTTTTGAAGAATAGTTTTCCAAATAACGAGGTTATTTGGTCCACTGCGGTTTTCATTACCAAAATTTCTTCTATAACTCTAAACATTACCTACATAAATACACACCTTTTTTTAAACGTTTTAAATATAAAAAAATTTTGCAGGGTCATTTTACGGGCTAGATTTACAAATTTTCACGGAAAGATTGTTATATTTTCAAGTAACTGTATGTAGGGTGTTGTGAGAATATTTTAAGCTGCGCCCATAAATGCAAGTACAGTTTGATGGTAAATTGACCTGTTTACTAACAAAACAACGCGTAAGCGCGGCATTTACGAACATGACTTCATCAAACAAATATATCTTGGGCTTGAAGTCCTAATAATAGAAATCATAAAAGCACACAATGCAAGCAGCGCCTAGAATTCATAAAACATTCTTCCACAATCAAATGACGCCGTATGGTCATCTAATGCCATAATAAGCGAATCACATGCGCCAATCCATCTGATAACCCACGCACGAGCCTGCAGCGGATGGTAAGTGCCGGTTAATCAGTGATTAAGCACGACCATGCTTTTGCACTTTAATGAAAATGTTCAACACATTGTTATTAACGTGCTTATAGAATATGACCAAGCATGTTCGGTTTATTCTTGATTTATTGCACATATTGGGTTGGGCATTTTGAAAAATTCCGTGTAATTCTAGAAAGTTCGTCTTAAAAATTGAGCAAACATGGATACGTAGTGGGTCTAATTTTGAAATAGGTTTATCTTCTATGAAGGTCTTGTTGATTACATAAATGACAATTCGATATTAACAAAACAGACAAAAAATTCTGCCCAAGGAAATTTGGAGATAACCCCTTTTGAAGTTTTGAAAGCGCTCCGCTGTATTCTTGACCCTGTACATCTAAAACTGGCTTAGAATCTACGAAATTACTAGCACGTGGTTAATAACAAAATTAACAATTTATTTAATATAAAATTATTAGCAATCAAAAGCAAAAAATAGCAACATGCAAGTGGGCGCCGCAAATTCTTATTAATCACAGCAATTTACCGGATTTTTCTGGGCGGCCGTAATTATTACACGCCACATTTATTGTCAGTTAATTGCCGATTATAAATTGCTTTCCATTTTGCACCATTTTCAGTGCAAAGGTCGGATGACATAAGCCGTCTTGCACTTGCACACATGTAAGCGAGTTCTTGCTATATTAGGTAATGGGGTCGTCATAACTTATTATTAATGCATGCATATAAATGGGGTTTACATGCACATAAATAAAATCGTGCATATGCGAAAACATGTTGGACAAGTTCATAAACGTTCTTGCAGACAATCTGCCAGACATCTTGGGAATTCGCTGCAAAAAGACAGTTCTCAGAATGATGCTAATCGTACTTTCTTCATGTACTGGTTTATCTGTAAACGCTTTAGGTTTTCCCATGTCGTAGAAAAAATACAATAGATTTGCTATATTATGTATAATCAATCGACAAGTTTTAAATTAAAACAAGAAAGTACTGCCTGTAAATGTAAAGATGTTTTCTCTGTAAACATTTAGTACACAACTATTGTAGCAAGGAGCAAGAGCAGCATTTAACATACTTAAACATGTGTTTTTGGAAATTGTCTATCTGCGTATACAGTATTAAATAATATTTGTAAATATTTCAGCAAATGTTTTTCTAATAAGAAGCTTTCCATTAATTCCGCTGGACCTACAATGCAGTTATTTTCATAATGTCATGACTTACATTTTTCTGAATTACATTATATTGTAAGCAATGCTATTTATTTCTGAAATTTCAATTTCTAAGCTAGAAAATCGAACCTGGTATATATACCGACCTTAGCTGATTTTTTCCATGCGAATCCAGTAAACTTAGGTTGGATATACCGAACTTAGAGCAGAAACATGGAGTGTGTAATAATAATAACAATCATTAATCGACCGACATTTATTTGATTCATTTATTGAATTACACAAACAATGTATGGAATTTTAGAATAATCGTACCAAGTAGGATTAATTGTACAATGTATTATCTCAGCTATAACTTCATAGAGGAATCCGTTAATCAGAACAGAATACTACTCTAACAATGCGTAGTCACAAAATAAATCTAGTGATTTATCAATTAATTAATTCGATAATTAATCAATCAGGAATCACTAATCGAACAATTAATTGATTATTATTCTTAAGTTTCTTAAGTAAGCATTAAATTATCAACTAATTAAAACTTTAACAATGGAACTTTGTAAATATACCGGCCTTATTTGAATATTCGTATATGAATATAGCAAACTTAGATTGGATATACCGAACTTAAGGTAGAAACATTGGTCACAGCTATGATTTCCCCAGTAACTCAGTAACTAAAAATGCAACAAACTTGATATCTTCTCATTGGCTAGTCAAAATCGTTTTTACTAGTATTATGGATACCATATGATTAAAATATTATTAATCGATCAACCGCATAATTGCGCGGTCAACTGATCAGTTAATCAAACGATCTATTTCTGGAATGATCTATTGATTGCACGCTGTACAATTGACTACACAACGTAGTATCTCAGGTACCATTTCATTGAGGAATCAGTTAATTAGAATAATCTACTACTTTAATAATAGTTAGTCACACAATAAATTTCCTGCTCAATTTGTTAATTAATTACATAATCAATTTATGAAAGTATTAATTGATTGGAAAATTCGTTAATAGAGTATTAGATTATTCGACTAAGTAATAATTTCAAAAAAGAAATCCCAAACGCAGTAATGCAATATAATTCTGTCTTAACTGTTTAGCCAAACTAGTCGCAAAGATCCGCATTAATTAAGCATCAATCAATCAACTAATTAAATAATTTTTAATCGAAAAATATACCGACCTTAGTTGAATATTCCTATATGAATAAAGCAAACTTAAGTTAGATATAACGAACTTAATGTTGAAACGGTAATCATAGCTATGATTTCCATAGTAACTAAACTTGCTATCTTCTCATCTGCTTGTCAAAATTGTTTTTGTATTATGGATAGCATCTGATTAAAATATCAATCATTAATTGATCAACTGCATAATTGAACGGACAACTAATTCGACATTTAATTGAACCATTACTTAGTCATACAATCAATTTATGAAATGATCGATTGAATGTATGAGGTACAATTGACTGCACAACGCATTATCCCCGCTATCACTTCATCGAGGAATCAGTTAATTAGAACAATCTGCTACTCTAATAATAGTTAGTCACATAATAAAGCTACTGCTTTATCAATTAATTAATTAGTTAATCAATTTATGAAGCTATTAATTCATAGGAAAATTCGTTAGTAGAGCATTGGTTTATTCGACCAAATAGTAGTCAACGAACTCTAACTAAACAATTAATTGATTATTATTCCAGTAACTAATTCAGTGAACAGGCAGTTAATCGAGTACACAATATTAATTTGTTAATCGTTAGTCAAAAAGTGTATTAACTAACCACAAACCATCAACTAATTAAATAATTAATAAATCGAAAATATACCGACCCCAGTTAAATATACAGAACTTAGAATGAGTACAGCAAACTTAGGGTGGATATATCGAACTTAAAATAGAAACATCGATTGTAATGATTTCTATAATAATTAAAAATAAAACAAAGTTGGTATCTTTTTGCATGTTTGTTAAAATCTTTAATAGCATGACTTTTCTATGCCTCCCAAATGTTTTCTTGTTAAAATTATAAAAGCTGTACAAGTAAATTATTATAAGTACAAACTGTAAATGTTTTTCAAAAAAGATAATTCTATTACCAAGGAAAAATCTTTGATTTGTTTCCCAGTTATCACGTATTTATACAACGCCCTCTATGAATGATTGAATCTTTAGTTTTAATACGTTCACCAATTTAATTTTATTTTAGGGTTTATTATTACAATATACCTATATAGTTTTTA
>JABXWE010037082.1:0-10804 GCA_014611495.1 Limonius californicus
CTTTCTGCCTAAGGTATATTAGGTTTAATCGGTTTATTTTTACTTAAAGAATCTATGATTAAACGCTGGCCCATTCTTTCTGAGACACCCTGTATAAATAATGAATTAGTAAAATCGTATTTCCATACTAGCTGAACTCACAAAAAGATGAAAACAATGTATGGTATTCTTGCAGAACGGTTTAGTAATATTATATATAGGCGACTCGACGAAAACGAACGTTTTTTGTACACTAAACCTTTGCTTTCTAAACATTTACGAAACATGGCCAAATAGTTCAAATTAATTTGGCAGAGGAACATGCAATACGGCTATTTCCGTTCACCCACCTTCAGCCCCAAAATTAGGGTGATTTTCATCCTAAAAATTTTAAATAGCAAGAAGTATCAGACAACATACCATTTGAAAGCTCGATGAATTCGCTTTACACTAACGTTTTTATTTTTTGATTCCAAGCATCAGCTCCCGCGGAAATACAGTTCAAAATTTCAGAGTAGTAAATGTTCTGGAGCATTTATGGAGTGGTTAGACGGCATTGGTTGACTATACGTTGGCGCGTAAACATTTGAATGTTATTTTTTACGTTACGAATATTTAAAATTCGATTTCAGAAAGAGTTGAAATAATTGCGTTTTTCTTCGGAAATAATTAATGTTCCAGTAGAAGCACTGAATTGTTCAACTAGCAATATGCAGATAAGTATGTGAATGGCAAGTATGTCTTGGATTTAGTGAGAAAATTTCGGGAGAGCAGGTCTTTCGCAAATAATAAGCGAAATGCTGATAATCCGGTAAGATATGAAGCGGTCGAAGTAGTTGTTTTCTCCACGTTGTTGTCGATCCTACATTTAGTACAAGGCAAATTGCTATTGCATTGGGTTTTAATCGAATCAGTATTCAACGAATTTGAACACCCCAAGTTTTATCCCTACAAGATTCATTTGCTACAAGAACTTAATGAAGACCACTTCCACCGCTGTTTGCAATTTTGTAAAGCTATAAGTGAACAACTGATAATTAATCAAAATTTTTCTTTTAAGGTCTGTTTTTTCGACGATTGCACTATTTTCGTCAATGTTACAGTCAATCGCCATAATTGTTGCTATTGCTCAGATTCTAATCCGAGGATATTTCACGAAACACATGGTCAACACCGAAAGACAACATTAATTAAGTGTTAGCTGAAATTATAATGAATGATGATTATTAATTACCACGAAGATCGTTTGATTTTCCAACAGGATGGTGCTCCTTCGCGTTGTACGCTGGTTGTTCCACAGCAGTTGGATCGAAGGTTTACGGATCAATGCAATGGAAGAAGAGGCGCTATTCAATGGCCAGCAAGGTCGCTAGACTGACCTTGAATAAATTTCTTTTTTGCGGTTATTTAAATATTACAAATTAGCCAATCCAACCCGCTTCAGTACAAGATTTACGACAACGTATAATCAAAAAATTCCGTCTAATCACTCCACAATAAAACAAACGACATTTTATCATCATGTACGCTGGTGGTGCTCATTTCGAGCATTTAGTACCCTAAAACTTTGAGCTGCATTTCCAGGGGAATTAACGCAAATTCATAGAACTTCCAAATGGTATTTCTTTTGATACACCTTGTCATTTTAGATTTTTCTTGTAAAAATCGCTCCAACTTTAGGGTTGAAGATGGCTGAACAAAAATAGCCGTATTACACCCGTCTGTGCTTTTTCCGAAGAACTGAACTTTAGTTTAGTATCACAAAACACGCCTGTTTCGTTTTCGGCGGGCCACCCTGTATACAGCTCGATGGAAACAACTTTATTATTTTACAGATGTAACAATCATGGCGAATTCATATGACTAAAATTGATAATATTAACAATAGGCAACCCTTTCATACACATACACATATTGAGGATTATTGAGGCCGTCATCAATAGTCTATTTTACCTTTGTAGTTATTACAATATTTAGTATATACTCTTCTGTTCGTCTTCTTATCTCATCATTTCTGAGTCTATCTAACTCGGTTAGTCCACTGCTTCGCCGCAACCACTATTCCATTTCTATTGCCTTTAATTTTTGTACTTGTCTTTTTGTAATGGTTCATGCCTCTGTATGTTTGGTTAACCTCTTACTTCATTGTTAGGATACAATACGTATAGCTATGTATCCTTGTTTATATTCTACTAGCTATCTGGTTCTTCGCTTGCAACTGTATCTTGTAATTGGATCTTCCTCAATGTCTTCTTCTTTGTATGCTAGTTATCCATACTACTTCAAGTAAAGGCTTTCCAGGAATGTACACTCACCGTACTATTGCACGGAACAGATCTTAGACTTTCATCAAATCTATTGTTAATCTTGCACAATTTGTGTAGTAGACGATATAGTTGAAACAGGATAGGAAGACCAAAATTATATTGAATTAAGTACTATAGAGGCACAGAAGACCGAGTGGAAGACCTCAAACACTATGAGCGGATCGGATTAAATGAACAGGCGGTTTTAACTGGCAGGAAATGGCTTGGATCGATTTGGAGGCCTATGCCCGCAAAAAGACTAAAGCAGGCAGAGAAGAAGAAAATTGCTTTGGTGGCATTGAATACTATTTTTAGATATTGATTATTGTAAAATATCAACGACGTAAAGAGAGAAATAATTGACAAATATAACATGTATTTAAATGTTATTTTGAATATAGCTTCCAACTTTAAAGTTTCACCCTAATTAGAAAATTTAACTTAACCAAATAGCTAGTAAAAATATTATAAAAACACTTAAAGTTAATTGGGGTCTTTTAATCCTTCAATGCGTTTAAGAAACGTTTATTAAGAAATCGACCTAGATAACAGAAGTAATTTCGGACGCTTGCGTTTTTTTTACAAAATCGTATTCTACGTAAGCATTAAAATACGTTCGAATAATTAATGAATAGCTTCGGTAGTACCAATACAACCTACCAATACAACCAACCAATACAACTGTTCCAATTTTTATTTTATCTGACTTCTTGGAAATAGTTGTTTACGCGTTATCGTTATTCGTTTATTGCTATTCTCTGAATAATGGTCTACTTTAATTAGTTCCAGTGTAACATAGTTAAAAGATTTAATTCGGTGGGTTGTTAATTACGTGCCGCTGGAAACACTGATCAATATGTAGATAAATTTAAACTATTTCACAGAATTTTTAGAATAACCCCTTTTACCGTATACAATCAACATTTACTAAACGATTTTTATTCAGTGAAACTTTTTTATTTATTTATTTATTTAATCTGAAGTCCATTTGAACCGTTAGGTGTTGGACTGTACAATTAATATTTACATCCTTTACGTATGCATTATCCTCCTAATTTTATACTGATTAGGTAATTTACATTTATGCCGTATTTGTTTGCTAATATTTACATATTACGTTTCACATTTCACCCTGACGAGGCCTTGATTTTTCTTTTCCATGCTTTCCTGTCTTTTGCCATTGTTCTTACTTCACCCCAGCTTATTCCTCGGTCTTCCGCCACTTGTCTAACTTGGTCCTCCCAACGTATTCTTGGGCGTCCTACATTGTTACGTCCTTGGGTTCTCGCTTCATACACTTGTTTGGTTATCCTTTCTTCTGACATTCTCTGTAGGTGGCCCAGCCAGCTCAGTTGCCTTTCTTCTATTATCTTCTCTATAGGTTTTATCTTCAGCTCCTCCACTGTTACTGCATTCCTGATTTTCCTTAGAAATCTCATTTCAGCTGCCTTGATTCGGCTTTTGTTTCTTTTTGTTAGGGCCCAGGATTCACTTCCATAAGTTAAAGAAGGTCTTATAACCTTTTGGTAGACTTGAGTTTTGATTTCTTTTGGTATTTCTTTTTTTCCAAAGAATGGATTTCTAAGATAGTTATATAACGTCCCTACTTTTCCTATTCTTTCTGATAATTCTTTTTCTATTTTTCCGTTACTTTCTATTATAGTTCCCAGATAGTTATAATCAGTAACTTGTTCCAGTGTTTGTCCATTTAATTCTATCTTGTGTTTCTTTTCTTTATTTGTCATTATCATCGTCTTTGTCTTGTTTATATTTATTTCCATGTTTATTCGTTTTAATTCTATTTGGTATTCATTTAGGTTGCGTTGTAGTTTTTCTTCTGATTCGGCTACGATCACCATATCAACTGCGAATAACAGTTCTTGCAGTTGAATTGTTTTCATTTTCCATAATCCTATTTTCATATTTGTACATTTTTCTTTACATTTCCTGATAGCCTTGTCTATTACTATTGAGAATAGTAGCGGGCTAAGCACACAACCTTGTTTCAGTCCTATCCTTGTCTTAAAAATTTCCGATTCCGCATTATGTGTTCTTATTTTATTTATATTGTTACTGTATAGTGCCTTTATTACTTCTATCATTTCTTCCTCTATTCCCCTTTCTCTTAGGCATTCCCACACATCACTTCTTCTTATCTTGTCAAAGGCCTTTTTCAGGTCTATAAAGACCATATGAATGTCCTTGCCTTTCCTTACCAGCTTTTCACCTACTTGTCTTAATATAAATACTAAATCTTGTGTGCTTCTTCCTCTTCTGAACCCGTGTTGTGCTTCTCCTATCGTGTCTTCTAATTTTTCTCTTATTCTGTTTTCAATTATTCTTGTGAATACTTTACTTGGTATACTTGATATAGTGATCCCTCTATAATTCGTACATTCTCTTACATCTCCTTTTTTAAATAACGGTAATATTATGCCGATATTCCAATCATGAGGTACTACTTTCGTTCTGATAATACTGTTTAGTAGGTCTATGAATATTGTTCTTGTTTCTGTCCCCATGAATTTTAACATTTCCGCTGTAATATCGTCTTGCCCTGCTGCTTTCCCTGCTTTTAGTTTGCTTAGAGCTTGTGTAACTTCTTCGTCTGATATCAGTTGGATAGCACTTCTTTCCGTGGTTCTTACTTGTATTGTTTCTCTTTCTTGGGTCTCCATGTTTATTTCTGTTAGTTCCTCGAAGTATTGTTTCCATCTATCTATTATGTCCTTCTCCTCTGTTAATATATTTCCTTTTTCGTCTTTTAAGTTGGCCAGTCTCGGGGTTTTCTTTCTTCTAATTTGTTTCAGTATGCCATAGAATAGCTTCTGGTTTTCTGTATAATGCTCTTTCATTTTTTCACCAAACTCTGCCCATGATTGTTTCTTTGCTTCTTTCACTGCGTGAAACTTTTTTGTATTCAGAAATTGTTCAAGATAAACAATTGCTAAATGCCGTAAATTCCAATTAATTTTTCATTTCGAACTTGCCTAAATGTTAACTTAATCTGAAAGTGAAAATATCTAACCTACATTTAGGAAATTGTTGAATTATTTCTTTAAATTATTTATATTACGGATTGTCCGAGTTAAATTAGGAGAAATACATTTATTATATATGAATAACTTACATCTTCACGGTCATATCATATTTGTTTTAATTATTCCAGTTGCATTATAAACTCAAATTTTTGTTCTAATGGTATTCTATTTATATACGGTTTCTCTTTAATTTGAAATCATTTGCGATTTAATGGAACTGCATATCATTAATTTTTGAATATAACGACCGCATGAAAGAGATAATAGATCCCAAATAAACTGATCATAAGTGGAACAATAATATATACATTTTGTTTACATACGACGTGTGTTCAATTGAAACCCATCTATGCTCCATAAAAAATTTATTCAACAATTTAACTACAAATAATTATCGTCACAGTTAAGGCACCTATCCCATTGTTTTACTAACCGACGTGTACCCTGCTCATAGAATTCTTGTGGCTGCTGATTAAAGTAGTCCTCCACAGCTATCTGTACTTCTGCGTAAGACTCTAAATGCCGACCTTTTAGCGCCTTATTCAGCGGTCCAAAAATATGGAAATCGCAAGGCGATAGATCCAGGCTATAGGGTGGATGCTCTAAAACCTTCCATTTATTTCGTTGAAGCTTTTATTTTATCACATTAGCAACATGAGGCCTTGCTATGTTGTGCAGCAAAATGACCCCACGCGTAAGTTTTCCTGGATGTTTTCGCCTTATTGTTTGATGAAGCTTGTTCAAAGTTTCATTGTACAGATTTACATTGACATTTACTCCAGGTTCCTTAAGCTCTATCAACAAGGGTCCTTCATGGCCGAAAAAGAAAGTTAACATCACCTTGCTGCAGAAGGTTGTGCTTTAAACTTCTGCGGTGGTGGTGAACTTGAATGTTTCCACTGCATCGACGATAATTTAATGGATGGCTCGTAGTAATGGCACCAAGTTTCGTCATCAGCAACTATTGACAGAAGAAAGTCATCTCCATTTTGCCTACAGTCTGTCAGGTTTTGCCGAGATAATGCCATTCGCAAGTATTTTTGTTCATTAGACAAGAGACGAGGAATCCATTGCTGTAACCCAGATTACGAACAATACTATGGACAGATCCTACACTCGCAACAATAATTTCTGCAACTTCTCTGATTGAAATTTGACCATTTTCTCTAATAAGGTCTTCCACACATGCCATATTGTTTTTTTGTTAATGCAGAACACCGTGCACCTGATCGCGGCTCATGCATAGTCCTCTCTTTTCCATTCTTAAATTTTCTGCATCATTCCTTCACAGTTGGGTACGCAATACATGTATTTCCATACACTGCTTAGATTCGCGTAGGAGTCTGCAACGGCTGCACACCATCAGCGGATTAAAATTGTAGGACCGCACGCTGATGAAACTTAACGGATTTTCAACAACAAACGCCATTTCAAAATCGAAGTTTTACAAGTCAGAACCAAATTCAAACGCCAGAAACTATTAATGTGTTGCTTACAAACACTACTAACATTAACAACCGTCATTTGAATTATTGCATTTGTTTACAAGACTAAATTGATCAAAGATGGGTTTCCGTTGAACAAGCCTCGTATAATGTGTGTTTTATGAAGTAATAGCATACATAAGTCAATCTAGTTAATAGTGTTCCACTTACAGTTCTGTGATCCTAGCTTGGTATTGTTACTCTTTATTTTTACACTTTGGTAAGTACCCTGTATGCTATACGTATAACGGTTTCACTTTTTAAATTTAATTAGCGTGAAATTAACATTACCATATAATAATTAATAGTATATTATACAATTTAAAAAGAAATATTTCAAGCAAAATGATTTGTAATTTAATCTGCCGATTAAGACAAAATATTGTAATATAATTTAAAGATAGCGATACTATTTGATTATGATTGTTTCTACAGCTTTCTGAAATTTCGAAATTACTGTTCTTTAACATTTGAGCTAGTAGTAAATTATAAGCTGTTTATCGATGATCAGAATGCCGCATAGGTCAATGCGTTGGGTATCAGCGGCCTCCGTTTTATTGCATTTTCGTAGAGAGCCGCTTCAAACTAAAGTTTTTATTGAAATTCTTTTGCTTAGTTTAATTCAACATAAAGTTTTTTTTTTAAATAAAATGTTCTTAAATTTCGACACTTACCATTACAATCTCGCTTATATGAGATATAGAGACCGTTTAATTAGACCAGGAATGTCATTAGAATCTGCCAAGAAATCTAATCTACATGTATTAGCGACATCATTAAAATTTCAGAAAAACACATTTAATTGCAACTGAAGTTGTCGATGCGCATAAAAAATTGCAAAAGGAAATGATCTAATAGGAATCAACATAAGGTAAATATTTTACCTACACAATATTTAAAACACCTAAATACGTATTTCGCTACGTCTCGTAAGAGACAAAGCACCCTAAGAAGAAGAAGAAATACGTATTTCGGTAACTAAGTTTTCGTCTTTAGTAGAAACTGATGAACGTACAGTAGAAATAATGAGAGAAACGTCTGTCACGTGATAGTGACGTGTTTGAGAAAAAGACCGTTTTAGCAGCGGCGAGTCTATTTTAAGTTATAAGGGGTGCAGTCTTCTTGTCCACTGCCATTCGTTGTTTGTGTTTCACATTTCGCTATTTTTACTCATCTATGATCTTTTTAGAACTAAACTGCACCAATTATCGTTTAATTTCTGTGTCTAACCAAAAAGTAGCTGCTCGTGTTAGTCAGTGTTGGTAATCACTTTCATTAGTTGGAAACTAATCGATTTGGAGAAATGGCGGCTGCTAAAAGTACTATTGGTATTAAAGGGAAAGTACTGTGTAGTCAGGCTAGGGAAATAATTGCCAATATAGTATAATTTTTGAAGCAGAAGCTGAAAACAATGGGGCCCTAATACCATTAGGAACTTGGGACTACTACATAAATTTCCTACAAGCGAATCGCCAAGAAAAAAATAGGCTCAATCAATATTTTAGAGTAATTCCTACAACTGTCTTGATTTTTTTTGTTTTTGTGTGTATTAACAATTAAAACCAATATTGTTATTTATTAGGTATTACATATTTATGTATGAATTATGAATGCAACGTTATTGTTTGGATTTTATATGTATTAACATTAACAAATAAGAGCAATATTGTTGTTTAATATAGGTGTTATACATTGTCTTGAAATAATTTTGATATATTTTGTCATGATATTTTTGTTCATTACACAATTATTTTCCCTTGCAAATAACACTAGTTCAGCTACTGGGTTTTCCTGATGCCTGGAAATAGTGATTTTATATTCAAGAAATAAAACATTTTCATTATATATTATTATTATATTGGTAAATGTATATGAAAAACAATATAATAAATTGTAGTACATGTTAGATAATAATAAATGAGCAAATATTAAGGGGATTTAGTATTGGCGAGGATTAATGCGACGGGATTCATTAAAATGAATTTCGATATATAGGGAAAAAAACGAATCCAAAAAAGTAGACACATTTTCTTTGGGGAAAACGAGACGAAAAATGTAAACAATTACAATTCATGACTAAAAAGCATATGCACAAAACATATACCAACATTGTAGAAAGAAAAGGAACAAAATATATAAAATAGAAGTATAAATAAAAAATTAAGCCAGATTTACAAGTTGAAGTGGATCAGGAAAGTCCATTTATAACACAAAAGTCACATACATTTTATGTAATGTATATTCACTTTTGTATTCTGTTGATAGGCAAGTTGACATATGAGAAACGTTATATGTAAAAATAATAAAACTTACTATTATTCAAAATTTCACGTGATGCTTAAAATAAATATAAAAATAATATAAAATAAAGCATTATTTTAAATATTTTTCAAAGATTTTCTGTATCACAAAGTAAGTAACTTATGTACCACCAGTGATACATGTACCATAGTTTGAGAATCCCTGTCCTGCACTATCTAAAAAAATGTTTGCTGAGAAATATCTGTGTCTATGTTTATTAGTTCCTACTAGGCACGTGCTAAAGGTGGGCGTAGGTGAGCATGGCTCACATAAAATTTTTCTGATCTATCCGTGTACCCACCCTGCAAAAATATAGACTACGAATTGGATACCCTTTCTATACTAAATCTGCAAAGGAGTTAAAAAGTACGAAAACGGCTTAAACAGTTTTAAATCTTTTTAGATAATCCAATTCTTCCAAAGATTTAAAAATATCAATTATTATAATACTAGCAAACTAATAAACCTGTACAAATGTAGGAATAACCTCGAGATTAGCTAAAAACATTGAACATTTTCTTTCTTAAAACAGATATCTCCAATAAAATGACTGATGATGTTTTTAATTTGTTTGTCTATTATAAATATTGAAAATTCCATGGTAAAGACTTTAAATATAGGCCACACTGTTGAATGATTTGATGGCCATCATAAGAAAATAACAACTATTTTACATTAGGTAGGAATTTATTTTTTTCTTTAATGATCAAATCCCACCTAAACCTTTTTTAGGTCGCCCTTGGCCCACCCAATACTAATTCCTTAGCTACGTCTCTGGTTCCTCCTGAAGATGGCAATTTAGTTGCCAAAATAGTTACGCATGTAGCTATTTTAAGTATGGTTGTTCAGTAGTTAGTCATATTCTGTACTTTATTTCGTCGCCCATCGGAGGTCGTCGTTACTACCCCAGCGGGAGCATCCCTTGGCAGGCTCTCTTGCCCACGATCTGTCCACTGGGACGGTCATGTTTTGTATTTTTGAGTGAGAGCTATGTCTTGTGGTCCAGTACGACCTGATGGGTGATCTGTGTGTTATTAAATAAATAGTACCCATATCCGAAAAGAAATTTTATTCAAAACATGGTCCTTCGAATTAGTGCTTATAAAACTACTTGATGAGTAGTTTTATAAGCACTAATTCGATTCATACTAAAGAGCCGTCATGTGCGTTTTGTAAGCAACCGCACACCATTTATCAATCTGAAGAGTTTTTAAAATTATCCATCGAATCGAGAATCACTGCCGTAAAGGATAAGAAATTATGCATAAATTGTTTAAGCGGTAACCATTTTAGCAGAAACTGTAAGGAAACAGCCTGCAGGAATTGTGGTAGAAAGCATAACGCCCTTTTACATTTAAATACAAGAGCTAGCAACATTAACACTGTCGCTGAGGAAGTAGAAGCGCAGAATACTCCACAACCGAGTACATCTACAACAATTGTTAATCACCTGTTAAATGATAATAATCCAGTTTTGCTTCCTACGGCAATGGTAAAAGTATTAGACAAAGTTGGAAAACTTCACAGTTGCAGGGCCTTGTTAGATAGTGCGAGCCAGTCGCATTTTATCACGGAAAATTTGTGCCATGTGTTAGGATTGCCTAAAACTAAAATTAATTTATCAGTACGGGGAATTAGTCAAATGATGACAAATATCACGAGTAAGGTGGAACTAACTTTCCAATCTACATTA
>JABXWE010037085.1:0-16676 GCA_014611495.1 Limonius californicus
GACCTTTCAAATGAGGTGTCACTCGACCCCCCTTTCTATTTAAAATAAAAATTCAAAATGGCGCCCAGCCGGCATTTTAAATGATAGAAAATTTAATCATGGGCTAAAAAATAATATTTAACTTCCCATTAAAGCACACCAAATTTTGTGGTAAAATATCAAGTCGTTCAAAAATTATATATATATATATGGCATTTTGCTGTGTTAATAGGCCCTTTTTAGTTGGTAAAGAGTGAATTTTTTCTCTTTTACTCCCCCTGCAATGTTAAAACTATAACAGTATACCTCTTAAAAAAGTTTATTGCTAAAATTAATTGAAAAGATGTATTTTATTTAGCTCATTTAGCAACAAATTATCCCTTATAAAGCATTCTCTATAAGTCATATAATGTAAAAATTTCAATTAAACTATGCAAAAAAATTATTTTGAAACGTTTTACTTCTAAAATGCACCTTGTACCGCATAAAATCTAAACTTGCGTCATATTTCGCTCCCTATTTAGCAAAATTATGTTAAAGCCACGTTCATGGACATTTCATTCCCATTGAAATAACAAATTTGCAATAATTCCATTTGTAATTTGGAACTATTCGCATTAAGTTTTAACAATTGGGTGACTGTTAACTGTAATGTAATTGTTGTATTCAGTTACCTTATTGACACTTGAAATGTTCCTACATGTGTTTTAACGGGTAATAGTTTTAAAACTGATATAAACTTGTGTGGAATTACACTCGTATTTTTATCTGAAAACATAGGTTAGTTAAGTAAGTATGCGTATGGCGATGTATAGTGAACATTCAGATTAATAATCTTGAAAATATGCAGAGGAAGTTTGAAATATATAAGACCAAACGAAGTGTTTCGTTAATTATTTGGTAAAATCTCTATAAATGCACTTCTTGAAAACTGTTTGAATCAAGAATACATATTTTATCGCTGTCGTGTTTTCTGAAATTTAAGAAAGTTTTCCTCTAACTTCATCAAATTCTGCAAATCCACCTGAAATGTCTTAATCTTAACAAGAACAAAGAACCCGAAAAACTGTCTTATAAATGATAACTGTTACAAAAAGCACATTTCAGTAATTTTCACTTATAACAGCACCAATCAAATCATAATTGACATCGAACACACAACTTTTCGCCCAAGCAACCGAAATGTTAGACATAGACGTTTTTTGAACATATGACAGCAGAAAGTTTGTTACTTGATCAAACTTCCTTTATTTTTAGTAATTTCATTATGTGGAGCTTGCAACTGCTAGTCGAGCAAGTAATATCAAGGTAACCCTAAAAGTTATGTTTCCTGATAGTTTTCAAATGAATTTGATTGCTACGCGTCACGTAGCATTAATACTTAAAGTAGAACATTTCCAGATACACTGATAATAGTTTTGTATTTGTCACTGCTATTTGTATGGAAGGACAATAACGAAGCACTTTACATGGATTTTTCCATAGCGTAGATCATGATTAAAATTTAGGATCCTTCAAGGGCGACTAACGCTAAAACTCATCTACCAGCTAAATAAGTGCAATGTACATACAATGGTCTACACTTCAGCGAGCGCGACAAAGCTGGGAAACTTAGCTATAACGCAAGCAAGTTCCACGATGATATGAGTAATGAATGACGAAGCACACAATTTTCACATTTTTTAAACTCTGGTATGTTCCACCAACCTACAGGATGGCTCACCCAAAACGAGACAACATGTTTTGTGATACTAAACCTCAATTGTTCGAAAAAAAGTCCGAACACGTCAAATTAATTTGCCAGAGGGACATGTAATATGGCTATTTCCGTTAACCTTTCTTCAACCCTAAGACTTTTACCCTAAACATTTTAAATGGCAGTACGTTGGCATAAACATTTAAGGATTTTTTCAGTCAGCGTCACTCCGTATTTCGTAGTTCTCCTTGTTCTCTCTGAACATTTAGAGGGGTTTATTCGATTTCAGAAAAAGTTGAAATGATTGTTTTATCTTGGAAACAATGAATGTGCCGATACAAGCTCCGCATTGTTCAACCAGTTAAGCATGTGACTTGCAAGTATGTCTTGGAGTTAGTGAGAAAATTTTCAAAAGATCAGGTCTGTCACAAATAAAATTCCAAATGTTGACAATCCGGTAAGAAATGAAGCGGTAGAAATCGTGGTTCTGGGCCACCTTGTTGTCGATGCTACGTTGAGTACAAGGCAAATGGCTATTGTATCGGGTAGTAATCGAACCAGTATATTCTCTGCAAGATTAATTTGCTACAAGAATTCAATGAAAATGACTTTGACAGCCGTTTGCGATATGAAGAGGTAAGATAAGTAAACTGGGGCCTTTCCGACAAATGCAATTTTTTCGTCAATCGCCATAATTGTCGCTATTGGTTAGATTCCAATCTGAGGATATTTCACGAAACACATACTTAACACACGTAAAAATTAAAATTTTGGGCTGGCATTTTTGGAGATTTGACTGGACAAATATACTTGGAATTGTTACAAGACAACACTGATTCAATATTAACTGATGTTATAGAGAATTATGATCATTACCTCGCAGATCATTGAAATTCCAACAGGATGGAACCCCTCCGCATTATACACCAGTTGTCCGATAGTATTGGAGTCGAAGGTTTCCGGGACAATATATTGGAAGAAGAGGTGCTACTGAATAACCCGTCAGGTCGCCAGCCTTGTCTAGGAGAAATTTCTTTGTGTGAGGTCATTTAAAGAGTAACATTTGCGCAACCCAACCCGACTCTTTACAAAATTTTCCACAACGTATAATCAACGAATGCCGTCCAATCACTCCCACAAATGCTTCAGAATGTTCGACAACAATTTGAACAGAACCTTTATTATTACAGAACAACTAGGTTCTAAGATAATCGGCGGGACCGGTTAATATTTATCTTATAGCCTATGTTATCTAATAGGCAAGGTTTAAAAAATATTCCGTTTAAAAAGGTACAATTACATGTGCACTATAGAAAGTTGGGCGGTACTGAGACAGAATTATCTTATAACCGAGATTGTCTAATAAGCGATTACATAGAATTTGGTATTTCAACTACATCTTGGTAAAGCACTTCCTCCAACATTACAAAGTTACAAGAAGGTCTGCCTCTACTATATTCTTCCATGTAAGTGACGCAACTAAGAAAGCTTGTAATATTTCAGTTGCATCCACAATGGTTATTTCACAACATTGAATGGAAAAATATATACCTTTCTATTGTAAAAAATATCTGCCGGGGTAAACCAACCCATAGATATAATATTTATTTCAAAATGTTCCAAGAGTGGGTTTTTCTGTTTTTTCCAGAAAAGGGCTAATCTTGGTTGGATCAAGCGATTCAAGACTTCTCTTGAAAGTCAACACACTTCTATGTGATAGAGGAGCACTTCCCAGCGCTCCCATTTTTTAATAAACTCTTTTAAAAATACGACGATTCAGAGACCTGTTTCTAATAAAGTTGATAATTTTTATGGCTGTTGAAGAGTCTGTGTAAAAAACAATAGCTCGCAACGACTTGAAGTAGCAAAATCAAATGTATTACCAAGCACCTCAGGAGCTCTATCAGTGCAAAGAGAATAAAGAGGATGAAATATTTCCTTGCAGTCAAAGTTTCGTTTACAAAAGAAACGTCGACGGCATTGACAGTTTTCGAAAAAGCCTCCCCGAATAAAAATTCTTCTTTGATAGCGTCAGCATGTACATAGCGAACAAAAACAAGGAGCGGGCTATATCAAGAGATATCTGTAGTTTCATCCAATTGCATGCTGAAGAGGATTGGCGACGCTGCTAATTCCTAGATGACCTGCTTCGACATATAAAAAGACATTACATTATTTGGCAATGAAACCGTTTACAATTTTTCCTCTGTTCCAGTCCACAAATCAATTATGCTATATCCAGTGCACGTGGCTTAACGAGAATGTCCCTAATAGTGTGGGGCTACTTCTATTTGGCAAACCCGTAACAACCTTATAAGATGCATCAAGAAGAGCCTTTCATGAAATGACAAATCCAAATTTTGGAAGTGATTTCGAATTCAGATATTTCTGCATCAAAAAAATCGTATCTTTAGATGCATTTTCAGCATGGACAGACGTGAAATTTTCCCATCCATGCTCACGGGCCCCCTAGAAGGTCATAAATCCTAGGTGAGAACTTCTACCCTAGAACAATGAATCTTTGTTGTTTTTCCACTTGTACAGGTCTGTAGATCCCAGTTTGCTTTGCTTTTTCAAACTAAACTTGTTTGGTACAGAAAACCCATATCTTTAGATACATTCTCAGCATGGACAGGCATGAAATTTTCCTATCCACGCTCAAGGGCCCCCTAGAAAGTTCATAAACCCTGGTTGAGAAACTCTGCCCCAGAACAATGAATCTTTGTTGTCTTTCCACTTGTACAGGTCTGAAGATCCCAGTTTGCTTTGCTATTTCAAACTAAACTTTTTTAGTACAAATACCTCATATCTTTAGATGCATATTTAGCATGGACAGACGTGAGATGTTGCTATCCACGCTCGTGGGAGCCCCAGAAGATCCATAAACCCTGGTTGACAACCTCTGCCCTAGAACAATGAATCTTTGTTGTCTTTCCACTTGTACAGGTCTGTAGATCCCAGTTTGCTTTGCTTTTTCAAACTAAATTTGTTGGTACAAAAAACATATCTTTAGATGCATATTCAGGATGGACAGACATGAAAGTTTCCCATCCACGCTCACGAACACCCTACAAGGTCCATAAACTCTGGTTGACAACCTGTGCCCTTGAACAATGAATCTTTGTTGCCGTTCCACTTGTACAGGTCTGTAGATCTCAGTTTGCTTGCCTTTTTCAACTTAAACTTATTTGGTACAAAAAAAAACCATATCTTTAGATGCATATTCAGCATGGACAGACGTGAGATTTTCCTATCCACGTTCACGAGCCCGCTAGAAGGTCCATAAACGCTGGTTGAGAACCTCTGCCCTAGAACAATGAATCTGTGTTGTCTTTCCACTTGTACAGGTCTATAGATCTCAGTTTCGTTTGCTTTTTCAAATTAAACTTCGTTAGTACAAGAAAACCCATATCTTCAGATGCATATTCAGCATAGACAAACGCGAGATTTTCCCATCCAGGCTCGCGGGCCCCCTAGAAGGTCCATAAACCCTGGTTGTGAACCTCTGGCCTAGAACAATGAATCTTTATTGTCTTTCCACTTGTACAGGTCTGTAGATCCCAGTTTGGTTTGCTTTTTCCAATTAAACTTCTTTAGTACAAAAAATCCATATATATAGATGCATATTCAGCATGGACAGACGTGAAATTTTCCTATCCATGCTCACAGGCCCCCTAGAAGGCCATAAACTCTGGGTGAGAAGCTCTGACCTCTTAATCTTTGTATTTCCACTTGTATAGGTCTGTAGATCTCAGTTTTCTTTGCTTTTTCAAACTAAACTTTTTTGGTACAAAAAAAGTCATATCTCTAGATGCATATTCAGCATGGACAGACGTGAGATGTTGCTATCCACGCTCACGGGAGCCCTAGAAGGTCCATAAACCCTAGTTAACAACCTCTGCCCTAGAACAATGAATCTTTCTTGTCTTTCCACTTGTACAGGTTTGCAGATCTCAGTTTGCTTTACTTTTTCAAACTAGACTTTTTTGGTAAAACAAACGCATATGTTTGGATGCATATTCAGTATGGACAGACGTGAAATGTTCCTATCCATGCTCACAGGCCCCCTAGAAGGCCATAAACTCTGGGTGAGAACCTCTGCCCTAGAACAATGAATCTTTGTTGCCGTTCCACTTGTACAGGTCTATAGATCCCAGTTTGCTTGCCTTTTTCAACTTAAACTTGTTTGGTACAAAAAAATCATATCTATAGATGCATATTCAGCATGGACAGACGCAAGATTTTCCCATTCAAGCTCACGGACTCCCTGGAGGGTTCATAGACTCCTGGTTACAACTCCTGCGCTAGAACAATAAGTTTTTGTTGTCTTTCCACTTGTACAGCTCCGTACTTCTATAAACTTTTTCTTGCCTCCTAAAGTAATTTTTCTTTGAGGATAAAACACTGAAATCTTACTTTTCCAAAAAAACGTTTGAATATTGAAAATACAATAAGTGCTGTAGGAGTCAGTTTTCAATATTTCTGTTTATTTTATAGTTTTGTGCCCATTTTATTACCTTTTTGAGCTTTAATTGCCCATAACTATCCCGCCGCCTTTACTTGTAAAAATCATGATATTAAATTATGATTCTAAAAATGTATTGCTTCGAAGGACGCTCAAGGAGGTATTTCAGAACAACGACCGTTTCGTTCTGACTCGCAGAGCCTATAACTAGAGGCGGAATATGCAAAATCAACAATTGTTTACAACTTACCGACACCGGCAAGTGCAAACACAACATAATCACCTGGTCAATAAGTATTAGGCATGTTTAGTTTGCGGGCTGAACTTCGCCAAAGTTTATTCTACGCTTACCTCATCAGTATTTATAGGCCGTAAGTCATAATCGTCAAAATTACCGTGCACTACGTAGTTTAAGATAAAAAGAAGTAATGAGTATGCAAGTACTGCAGCAAGATGAAGTAGGTGGAGTAATAGAGCACTTATGTGTTCAGAGCAATTAGCCGATGATTCATTGTACTGTTGTAGCAAACCTCTCACAAATGCCCCTTTGATTTATATTGTAGATGCAGGAGTTATTCATGCCTTAATGTAAATGAATAACAATGCTGGTTTTTTACTCTTTGTTTTATTTACTTTTTCGGTTTGAAATTTAGCGAATGACAATTTATAACCAAAGGGGTTCCTCCTGTACACTTGCAGTTAAAAATGTAATACAAAAATTGGCGTTCAGAAAAACAATTCAAAATAATTTAACTATTTTCCTATCAATGCTTAGCATTACATGAAACATACTCGAAATGCAAAACTAAAGTAGATAGTCTGGATGATGATGATAAATATACAAATTTGCCGTAGCTAGGCCGTAGGAGCATTTCTTATTTTATTCACAACCGCATTTGCATACTGAAACAAACTGAAATTTGTCTTCATCAAGAAGGAATCTTGGCTGCTTCACTATTTTACTCAGCATACGATTTTTTCTAGTTGACAAACGATCTATTAGGAAAACAAAGTTGGCACAGATAAGCAACGGCAGTGTTAAATGGAGGTACACAAATAAATACACCAGCTTTGTTTCGACTACCTTAAATCAAATATAGGCTTGCGGTTAGATATAGTAAAAAGTCCTCAACGTCTAAATTTACCATTTAAATGCAAATAAATTTAAGAATGGATAGTTTCATGTTGTTCTGTTTATTACAGCAATCAATAGTAACAATGAAGCTAATAATATTAAACCATTAGGACAAAATTGGAAAGTTACGATATATTTAAATTTACACGCCCATCCGACCTTGTGACGTTTAGAATACGTCACAGTATTACAAATGTCTTGAGCCAAAACAATTTTTATAGTAACTGTCATTTTCGAACATTACCAGCAATGGTACTACTTAGTTTAATATACAATTTTATTAAGAAATACATCAACTGGGCGAAGATGTAAGTCTTCTACTGTGTAAATATCCGTAACTTCTTATTAATAATGTAAGTGTTTATAGTTATCTAGCACAACTCAATTATTCAAATCGAACAGAAAAGTGTACCTATTCGATACGTATAAATGCAATCAGTACTTGTTCAATTTGAAATGTTCATTGATAACGTATAATGCCTATCCTACCAATTCAACCAGCCGTACCTGATCTTCTAGTAAGATGAAAAATAAAACGGCCAAAAGAATGAATTATTTGATAACCAAAGCTTTGTATACATTTACAAGTACTAGTATCCACGTACACTTTCACTCGTCTTTCAACTTATCTAGGCGGTTACATATGTAATATATTTACTAATTTTACATCATTCCTAGAATATATGAGGCATATTCATAGAGCAAGGACCAATTGAAAGTAAAACAAAGATGTAAAGTTAAAAAATATATTATGCTTAAATCCTGGACATACTCCTAAACTAATTCTTTACATAGTTACTATTCGAATTTAAACACTTATCATCCCGTGGTACAAGGTTTTCTGAAACTATCGTCATGAAAGGTTGCTGCCTGTATAGAAAACCAATTTTGTAACGTCGTTTTGAGATCATCGTCGTCCTGAAAACTGTCGCGGGTGCTTATACAATTCTTAAGATGAAGTAATGGTCACTCGGCGGTAAGTCTGAAGTGTATGGGGATGGTTAAAAATTTTCCAATGAAATTGCTCAATGAGTTGCAAAGTGCGAGCTTTGGGGAAACAAGAATATTTCCACTGCATTGGTTACACTGTTAAACACGCATTTTCTGACATGAAAATTTTTAGGTGTTCTGATGTATTTCGGCACCCTAAAAACGAATTCAAAAACAGAATTTGGCTATCATCCACGAATTTTTAGTAACAAGCATGACGTATATTTTGCTAGGATGCAACATACGCATATTGCGCCACTTTGTGTAATGTATCAGCAGTGACGAATATACCGTGTTAAGACAAGTACATTCCTGTCTATTACATGCATTAAATACGCACCAAATCAGATATTGTGCTTTAATAGGCATTTACCGGCGTATGAAGTTACTGCATTTCCTATGTCGTGCCGCGAAACGTCGTTACCAACGTGTTTGTGTTTACATATTTGATTTATGTTTATTACTGTACTATGATTGACTGTGAATTAACAAGTAAGTACAATGCCTAGGCAGTGTGTAAATAATGTCAACAGTTTTTGTTATGCGTGTGGGCAACTAACTTTTAAATCGCAAAAACGTATCTACTTTCACCCCACTTGTACGAACAGCTTACGAACTTTATTTCGGAGTTAAAGTATGATATCAAGATAAGTCATGGGATCTCACATATGTTGTAAGACTTGTGTAACATTCTTAACAGGTTGGTTGAAAGGTACAAAACGTAAAATGCATTTTGCAGTACCAATGGTGTGGAGAGAACAGAAACACAATGCCACAGATTGTTACTTGGGCATCGGAACGAAGTCCAAGCATACTGTGCTGTATACCAATTTACCATCAGCTTTACGGCCCGTCGAACATAGTGAAGATCTTCCAATCCCAAATCCACCAGAATCTTGGAGTTTGGACGAAGAAGAACCTGAAAGCACCGGTGTTCCAACTGATGATAAGCAATTCGCACAGGAAATCGACAATGATCCACTATTTCAAGCACCAGAATTTTCAACAGAACCACATCTGATTTCACAGACTGAACTGAATGATTTAGTTCGAGATTTAAAACTAGCAAAATCACAACCAGAACTTCTAGCATCGATATTAAAAGGATTGAATCTCCTCGAAGGTGAGGTACGTATAACGCATCGAAAACGTCAAAAAGGATTTATAGATTGTTTCGCTCAAGAAGGGACTTTGGTATATTGCACAGATGTTGAGAGCTTATTTCACGCATTAGGACAGAAACATGAACCAAGCAATTGGCGCCTATTTATAGATTCTTCAAATTTACCTTAAAAGCAGTTTTGCTTCACAACGGCAATAAATACCCATCTACACCTGTAGCTAATGCCAATCATATGAAGGAATCATACGAGAATATGCGATATCTCCTAGAACACATCCGGTATACTGACTATGAGTGGTCAATCTGCGGAGACTTCTTGGACTTCAGCTGGGGTATACAAAATATTGTTGTTTCCTGTGTGAATCGGACAGCCGTGCACGAGATTGTCACTATATACAAAAGGAATGACCGCTACGTCAAGCACTAACCCCGGTTCACAAAAATATTACCAACGAACCACTGGTTGATCCTAAAAAGGTATTTCTACCACCACTGCATATTAAATTGGGTTTAATGAAAAATTTCGTTAAAGCACTAGATCGGAACGGAAGAGGGTTCTTATATCCGAAATTTTCGAGAGTTGGCAAAAATTAAAGAAGGCATATTTGTGGGAGAAGTAATGATTGATGGCGAATTTGAAAACTTGCAGAATGAAGTTGAACTAAGACGATGGAGAACTTTTACAACAGTTGTGACCAATTTTCTTGGAAATGTCAAAGCTGAAAATTGCAAAGATCTTGTGACTGAATTACTGAGTGCATATAAAGAAATGGGATGTGACATGTCTTTAAAAATTCACTTTCCGGATGCTCATCTCAATTTCTTTCCGAAGAATTTTAGTGCCGTAAGCGACGAACATGGAGAACGGTTCCACCAAGACGTTGCAACCATGGAAAAGCAATACCAATACAAATAAAGTCCTAGTTTGCTTGCTAATTACTGTTGGACATTAATGCCCAAGCGACCACATATTGCCGTAAAACATCCGCAACAACATTTTGAAGTAAGTGCAACACTAAGAACATATATTTCCGTATAACGCACAACACTTCGTAGCAAATAAAGTATGGGTGATAGAGAAAATCCAAGGTCATTTTCTGCTTTCTGGTGAAATTTTACATAACATACGCAATGTTTTATCCATGTCACAAGAAAAAGTTGATTTTTGTTTACCATTGTTATTGCTTAGTTTCAATATTTGCCTACGCAATCCAAGCCTCGTCGCCAGTGACAATGTGATTTAGGTACTTATTTCCTTCCGTTTCGTAGCGATGCGGGAAGGTCAGAACAGAGGCCAATCATTGATTTTTCTGAACATCCGTCAACATATTTGGTACTCACCTCGCAACAGAGCTTGTGGTATTTTAGCCTGTTGGTAACAATATTATACTGTACCGTACGTGACGTTTGAAGAAAATTTGCAGACATTTCCGAAATCGTAATACGTATATCTCCACGAATTTTCTTGTTCATATTTTCCGCTTCGTTCCTCATCGCGCACGTTTGTTCAACCATCTCCGATATTCCTACACCAATGTCTAACCTTTCCTGCATTTATGATGCCTATACCATAAACCTCGCATGGAGGAAACGAATCACAGCGCGCCATTCACACTTGAAGACATTTTCAATCGTAGTGTTTTTCTATACAACTGAATACAATGACAGAATCGCGACAAAGTGAAGGTAAAGCTAAAGACTAAGGGTAGCTCATCAACTAGTAAAGCACTCCCACAATAAATCAAAATAATTTCGCCCCTCACTTGGCGAAAATATTTAAACGGCCCTTAGTTTCCGAATAAGCCTCGTATAAAGCACAGGAATCGAGATTTTCTTAACATGTTTTACTACTTAATGGTAATTGTTAAAACGAAATAAAGAAACCGTAAGATAATTTTCCTACTCAAGATTTTATCTTCTATATAATTACTGAAAATCTTCCCGAGAAACTTCTTTGATAGTAAAATATTAGAATTCATCGTACAATACCAGCACAGTAGGTGCTCATACAGCGGCCATTGTTTAGATTATATAATGAGTAATTTCTCAACTATCGCAGCCGTTCTTTAGAAGCTTCTATTGTTAGGATAAACAAAATCAGCTAATAGGCGATAGAGAGAAAATACTAGAAAGATGGACAGAGTTCTTCAGAGAACTACTAAACACAGAAAAGGATAATGAAGAAGACAGAAATGAAGGACACTTGCACTTCCAACAACCACAGCTACATATAGTCCCACTAACCAAAGAAAATAAGGGAAGCGATTATGGAACAAAAGAACAATAAAGCACCGGGGGAAGATAATATTACCGCTGAATTACTCAAATACGGTATAGAAGAATTAACAACACCTCTATATGATCTGATAAAAGAAAATAACAGGAAAAATGCCCACAAGTTGGTCGACAGGAATTATATGCTCCATGTGGAAGAAGAAAGGAGACAAACTCCAGTGTGGAAACTACAAGGGGATATCGCTGCTAAATATAGTATATAAGCTCATGTCCTCGTTAATCGTCAAGAAACTAGAACCGTACATCGAAGAAATACTAGGAGAACACCAGTGTGGCTTCCGCCAAAACAGATCCACAACAGACCAAACATTTAGCCTCAGAGAAATACTATCAAAATGCTATGAATACGACATAGATATACATCAGCTATACATAGACTACAAACAAGCATACGATAGCATTATCAGAGAAAAACTACGTAAACTCATGGTAGACTTTAACATACTATAAAAATTGGTTAATCTAGTAATCAGATAACACTGAACAAAACAGAAAATAAAGTAAGGATCCAAGGAGACACCGCACAAAACTTTAGAGTCCCGATAGGTTTAAGGCAAGGCGATCCACTATCCGCAATGTTATTTAACATAACTCTGGAAAAAGCCCTGAAAAGTATCATAGGAAACGGACAAGGTGTAATCTAAAATAAACCAAAGCAACTCCTGGCATACGCATATGATATCGCCCTAGTTGGTAGGACAAAAGAAATAATCCAATCTACGGTTGAAGAACTTGAGATGGCGTGCAAACCAGTAGGCCTAACAATAAATGACGCAAAAACCAAATATATGATAAATACAAGAAACCTAAGAAGACGACAAGATCACCTGCGAACCCAAGATCACATATTCGAAAGAACAAACTGCTTCAAATACCTTGGAAGCACAATAAAAGAACAAAACGAAAAAAGCGAAGAAATAAGATCTAGACTAGTGGCGGGTAATAGAAGTTATTTTGCACTACAGGGCATACTAAGGTCGAGAAACATTCCACGAAATCTAAAGAAGAAAATATACACAACTGTAATACGACCTGTAGTGACCTACGCTAGTGAAACCTGGGTACTTACAATAAACGATCAAAGAACAGTAAATATATGGGAACAAAAAGTACTGCGAAAAATATATGGACCAGTTCTAGGAAATTGGAGAATTAGAACAAACACAGAGCTTTGGGAACTGTACCAAGAATCAGATCTGGTTGCGTTTATTATAATGCAACGCTTAAGATGGCTAGGACATATCAGGCGCATGGAACCACATAGACCACCAAGGAAAGCGATGAAAGGAAAACCAGAGGGCAGAAGAAGAAGAGGAAGATCCAGAAAACGATGGCTCGACGACGTGATAGAAGACCTAACAACACTAGGAATAAGAAGATGAAGAAGGGAAGCAGATAATAGATCAAGATGGAAGGAAATAGTAGCGGAAGCTAAGGTCCTGAATGGACTGTAGCACTCACAGAGAGAGAGAAAATGTCTAACCTTTCCTGCATTCATGATGCCTATACCATAAACCTCGCATGGAGAAAACGAATCACAGCGCGCCATTCACACTTGAAGGCATTTTCAATAGTGTTTTTTTATACCACTGAATACGATGACAGGATCGCGACAAAGTGAAGGTAAAATTAAAGACTAAGGGCTAGCTCATCAACTAGTAAAACACTCCCACAATAAACCAAAATAATTTCGCCCCTCACTCGGCGAAAATATTTAAATGGCCCTTAGTTTCCGAATAAGCTTCGTATAAAGCACAGGAATCGAGATTTCCTTAACATGTTTTACATCTTAATGGTAATTCCTAAAACGAAATAAAGAAACCGTAGGAAAATTTTCCTACTCAAGATTTTATCTTGCTATATAATTACTGAAAATCTTCCCGAGAAAGTTCTTTGCTAGTAAAATATTAGAATTCATCGTACAATACCAGCATAGTAGGTTCTCATACAGCGGCCATTGTTTAGATTATATAATGAGTAATTTCTCAACTATCGCAGCCGTTCTTTAGAAGCTTCTATTGCTATTCGCAAACGTTACCTGCAGTTTCCATGACAATGTAGGCTGAACTATGTGAACATTAATGCTCACACGTCCTACCTTCTACATGTATCAAAACTACACCTATAGAATATGTAAGCATACTTTAATGTACGAATATAACATTGTTCCTTATTATTATCCCTACTCAATATTGCAAATTGATGTCGCATAACTTGATATAGCATTTACTATACTAAATCTAAATAAAAGCAAAATAACCACTAAATATTATGCAGTTGATCCTTTTTTGTTGTATTAAAGAACAATACGAATTTCGAGATTAATTAAGACGTGTTTAAACATTAGCCAATGAAAAGCACATACTGTGAGTTCGTAACCAACTTTCTCTAAAAGGAAGGTTAATTTTTATGAATATGGATACATTCATAGCAGGAATACAGAACCTTTTACAATGGGGAGACAGTAGGAAGAATTAGAGACACCATTCTAAGTTTTAAAAATTAGAACAGGAGTAGATAAGTGATCACACTAAAAATATCCAGGTGTTTCTTTTAAGAAATCTTAAAAGAAAACGTCGTAATTGTGAAACAATAATGAATATATACAGTAATGAGCTTATTTTTCCAATAACTAACTACTTACACATAAATATTTGCTACTACTGGACAGTTTCTCTTCCTACGTTTTAAGAGAAAACTATGTCCACCTAATACAATACTTCCTTTAGTGAATCACTACTTGGTCCTTAAAATCACCTCTTTACACTGGCGTTACATAGGTCCTCTTCGAAATCTAAATGGAAGAGAGCATATACCAGGCGGCGCCTCCGTAGTTAACTCTAGTAATGAATATTAATTGAAGATTTCATGATAACTCTTTAATGAGATAATGTGTATAACTACTAACATATTAAAATTTATCCTATTAAATCTTTATGTAGATGCTGGGAATACAAACTTTTATTTAATATAACTCCGCAACTTCCTCCTTTCTTGGATGTTTACGGTTATGTAAATGATGTTTATTAATTTCATAAAATCAACCACTTTCAAACACAAAAGTCGCGGTTGATTGTTATTTTTACGAAGCCTCAAAGAGAAAATATTTGCGTGAAAACGTTAGTGAGTAAATTTGTGTTAATGGAAACAATTTTAACATTTGAATACAAATTTTATTACATTAATGAGAGCATATGTTATACTAATGAATTTATTTATTTATTTATTAAACAGGCATTTCTATCGATTGTAGAGCTATGTTAAATATTATCCATAAGGCAAGAGATCATTCGTTTGCAATTTAACAAATAAAGGCCAATAAAAAAACCTAATTATTTGTTTAACCCTACCCACAAAAAAAACAATTTAACGTATAAATTATCAATCACAAAATACATATTTTTTGTTTTCAATATTCCTTAGCACCATATATTCCCTGATTATTTCGTAACCTTCCTTGCGGAAGTCATAATTGTCACTCTTGCGTCTGACGTTGCCAGCAGCAATCTTAAATGGTGAGAATTAAAGCCAGCTCGTTAAGATAAAATATTTTCCAAATCATGAAAAGCAGAGATTGCTACAGGAAAGTTTTTTCCAATTCTTCTACTATTTGTCTGATCGTAAAAATCTGATCCTGCATGCCAGGTTTGTCTGAAGCCACACCGCCTATCTTCCGGTTGCTTTTTCACTTGCCTTCTTAGTCTTGATTCCAATATTCTTTGGCTTTCCATCTACGTTAAGCAAGGAAATTCTCACATTTTCTGGAATGTTGTTTCTTATAGGTATGATTATTGCCTTCTCCCAGTCCTTGGAGTTGATTTAGTTTGCTACGCCAACAGTAATATTCTCAGGAATCAGTGGCGTGACAATAGTGCTGCCGAAATATCCTTTATCTGAAAACTCTGAGAACGATATGTATTTATTAACCACTACTATTAAATTAATCCATGGCTTTTCCTTCAATTGATTTAAATTTGTTTTAAACATGGAGACAGTGCAAATAACGAACCATGTGTTTCCAATTTGAAATTAATTATTAAATATATTAAAAACTGAAGTGTTCTCTGATTCTAATATAATAATATTACACACAGCTAAAATTGAAATGAGCTCATTCATTGTTAAACTATTGTATCTAATAGCTGTTTGCAATAAAATTGATACAAATGTTATTTTACGCTCCCTATTCAGGAAATTATATTGAAACTAATGTTACAAGTATTTTATTCCATAAATTGCATTATCAATCCCTGAACAATTTATGCTAATGTCATTTTTCGCGTCCTAATTCTGTTGAAGATACTTTCTTGTACAATTTTATCCTAAATAAGAAAAATTCGTATTAAAATTCTTTTGTACATAACAACATACATACATAATATTATATATATATATATATATATACTGCTATGAATAGTTAATACAATTATTATATTATTAAATACCAACTTTTGTTGCATAGATGAAATGTCAAAGCCCCACGTTGACAAGCCATAAATATCTGCTATGAATAGTTATTAATAAAAATAATTATAATATTGCCCCACTTTGCTAGCCATATTGATATGCTATGTATAGTTATAATAAAATAATTATTAATTATTCGATAATGATAATCTAGCGTCATATTTATATGCTATGAATAGCCCACTAATAATAAAAAATATTTAAATTTATAAACTTTGCTTCACGTTGGTAGCGACCATAAATATATGTTATGATAATTATTATAAAAATAAATAATTATATTATTGCCCCACGTTGACTAGCCATATTTATTGATAATTTCATCACAGTATCCCTGAACATCTTATCTTACACTTGTATTCATACTCTTCATTTTTATCTCAACTCTTTCTTCACATTCTGCTAGCCTTTTAGTCATTTCTGTTTTCAAATCCTTCTCTATTTTCTGAACACTTTCTTTTATCTCCTTTCTAATCTCTCTACTACTTCAAATATTCTATTATTCTGTTCTATCTTCTTTTCTAAA
>JABXWE010037087.1:0-11559 GCA_014611495.1 Limonius californicus
CCTTTAAGCTTGTCCAGTTATAAATTTAGCAACATTTTTCTAATTTAACCGTCTATCTGTCTCTTGTGATTTTCCTGTTCCGTATAGTGAGAAGCCTACCTAGTTGAATCACCTTTGCCTACACAATGGTATTTTTTAACATAATAATGGCTTGTTTGCGGAAGTTTCATTGCTACAAAAGATGTTGGAGCTAACGAAAAAACTATAAAATCGACCTTCATTGGTCAATCGAAGATATCTTCATCTTCATCAGTTTAAATGGGGAAATGAGTTTACATTTTTTAGAAAAAGATTTGCCTCCATGGTCAGAAGATATTCTTCTTTGTGTTAGACAGCGTATGTGGTTTTAAAACAACGGAGCACATTCCCGCTTCCATAGAACTGTAAGAAACTACAAAAATAAAACTTTCCATAGTAGATTAATAGCAAGGGGTACAATTCATCTTTGTCCTTCACATAGTCTGGAATTGACTTCGTTAGATTTCTTCTTGTGTAATGTACCTACATCAAAGAATTATTGAATCATGTAAGTCGTGTTAGAAACTCTCTTCTGTGGCGGATTGACTTATTTGAACAGTAAATTGGACGACAGTTTGAACATTTAGCACGTCTTTAATTAGTGTTTTTCTTTCTAATTTTATTTAATTTATTTTTCTGTACAATTTTATTGTTATGCTAACACATTTTCTGGCTTTTCTCGTGATCGTTTTGTTTAAATTATAAGAAATATATATTGCAAATGTATCTACTGCAAAACTGCATGATATTTATTTATAACTAATTTCATTGTAGTTTCTTAGTATATCCAACGTAAATACTTTGATTTTTATTTATATAAACAATGTATAACAAAGTTTACTAAGATACCTATGGAATACAGGCAGCTGTAGTAGTGTAGCCTACCAACCTGTTACAAGATAAAGTAATCACCCGGTATATGAGTTATCAAGTATTATTCATTTAGGTATTAACATAAGGTCTACAAATTTCAAGTTAAGAAACGTTGTTTTATTTCTGATACCTATTCTTATATAAATCGACCATTCTGAATTCAATGATGTGCTTAGTTTTTGGCTATCACGTAATGTTTTTTCACAAAATAGAAAAATTTGCTTGTTCATGAAAATATAACATTTTTTTATTTTGTCAAAATAAAATAATACATAATAATAATAATACACAATATTTCTGAATTTTTAGATGAAACTTTGCAAAATTAATTAGATTAAGTTTTTATGGAATGTAATCTCTATCGTTTATTTTGAAAACTCCGTCTCGAGTTTAATGCTCATATTACAACCCAATTTATGGAACTTATTTAGCATATTTTGGACAATGTTTATATAGTCTGGGTGCTTGTTGTTTCCAAAATAATGTTCTGCAACATCTTTGAATGCACACCAGGCTTGACATTCAACATCTGTCATCGTCGGTTCAAACCTTTCATCAGATTTTAAAGATCTAATTTGAGGTCCAATGAAAATACTTTCTTTCAACAAATTTGGAGTAAAGGTATTTGAAACATTCCTTCCTTGTTTAAAGCCTCTACAAACTGCTTCACCATCCCCTACTTGATATGGAGAGGAGGTAGCAATACTTTCTGTGGATCAACCAAGCTTTCACACAGTACATTCTTAGTTCCAGGTAGATGTCTTTCTCGGATGGCCCATTTCTTCTACGTGTAATGTTGATCACGCGCTCTGCTGTCCCACTCACACAAAAAACAAAGGTACTTTGTGAATCTAGACTGCTGGCCCAATAGCATAGAAATTATGTTAAGATCTTTACAAAGTTGCCAACCATATTCGTGATACTTCTTTTATTTAACAACAATTGAAGATTCTCAAGTGTCTTTCAAGTGAACAAAGTGGGCAACGGGTACCGAGGCATATTAATTATTATTATTGTGTAAAAGAACTGCTTTCAAATTTTGTTTTGATGAATCAATGAGTAGTCTCCAAGATTCAGAGTCATATTTTGCAGCTCCGAACGTCAATATTAAATCAGGAATGTTAATGCAGTACACCAACGATCCTTCTTGGGAAAAGTAGAACACGAAATACTTTTCACGGTTTCTGTAACAAGCAAACGAAGTTCCTGGGACCAGTGGATGTTTATCCTGAAGTCTGGATTCCAGAATTTGTGCAGCGTCCTTCGGAAGACCTAAGTCATTCAGTTCCGTCTGTGTGAAAATTTGTAGATCCTGTGTTTCACATTCGAAAACGTCCATTTGACCACTCTCGTCAGTAAAATTTTCAGAAGACATTTCTTCGCTGGAACTTGCAAATGTGGGTGGAGTAGCGACGTCGAGACCATGAGGAACTGGCCGTATCGCAGATGAGACGTCAGGATAAGAAATATCTTTCTTACTTCTTGAATTAAAGCCCTTTACGTTTCAGGAACAAAAGGAACAGTCGTCACCGTGATTTCTTGGCTCCCTCTACACCACAGGAATTGCAAAAGACAAAGACTTTCTTGCACACTTACTCCATTGCCTCAGTTGTTTAACACAAATAGTGCAAACTCTGTGTGGAGCCCATGGCTTATCTTGACCTCCACGTTTTATACCGAAGCAAGCACGATAAGTTTTTACAGAAATGGTAATTTTCCGTCGTTGCTTCAACAGTTGAAATTACCGCAGATGTAACAAAATATATCTGGACTATTTAAACACCCTCTTGAAGACATTTGTAATGAATATATTACTTATTCTGAACACATAACTCAGTATAACCTTACGCTAACACCGAACTACAGTTTCTGCTGGGTCCAAATATAATAAGAAAATATATATAGGAATGATTTATAACTTTTTAGTGATTAGGGTAGTATATGGTAATTACCTAGTCAATTCCATTAGCAAACAAATTAGGGAAAGTAATTTTGTATGCGTTTTATATGTAATTTGGTTTCTCATTAGTCATTACTAAGAACTTTTCATTATTTGGTAATTAAAACTAACCAGCAAGTTATTTCCTTATGGGCCGCTCGCCTGAGTGAGTATTCTTGTACATTTGGCATAGAAAAAAAAACGAGACGTGATGGATAAAAACTAACATCATATTTGTGTACAGCGACCCCAAATTAGTAAAGAACACAAGTCAAACTAATAACAACGAAACCCATGTAGACCTGTGTAATAATACAGAACGTCTTGCTTTGCACGAGCTCGTCATTTTTGCATTGAAATCACTGTAGAACTTGTCAGGGTTTGAGTAATTGGGTGTACAGAAATTAATAGAAACATCCCAAAACGAATTACAACTAAGGTTAACAAAAATAATTACATGTCCCATATATTGCATATATTTTTACTTTCCGATACTATTTGAAGCTGTTTAAAAACTGACTAAGTTATTCGTACATATATTGCATTCAAAAAATAATCATGGTAAATCTATGTAATTGTATTGCTTTTAAAAACAGTTGTTTTTATTATATGTACAAGCAGTGATGGTGTGGATAAAAGTTTTAACACTTTTTCTTTCTTTGTTCTTAAACGGTATATTTGTTAGACGACCCCTTAAAACACAAGTCCTTTATTTTATCAGTTACATGTTTCGTGTAAAGTTGCTGCGTTGGTAGTGTTGTCAAGAATTTGCCCGTAGCTGTACATGTTCACACATTGCCTATCAGGGTCCGAGCGTTGACCCATCATGCGTGGAGTGTGAGCATGCATGTTCCACACTTGAGTGGACCAAACACCTCGGCACTAATTCAAGGAACCCGTTTTTACGATTGCTTTAAAATAAATAATATTGACAATTTCTTAAGTACATTTTTATGTGCGAGTTCTTGAAATGCAAAAGCGAAGATGTCATTATACAAGTAGCTGTCGTAAAAAGGGTGAAGAATTACTTTCTACTGAACTTATCTGTTTTGAAATTTATATCTCAATCTATACATTCCGCGAGACAATCTGTTAGAGGTAGACCATTAATTAATGGATTAACCTACTCTGTAAGGTTCGGCTGCAAGCGAAGCTTGAATAAAATGCATTAGTCCGAAACCAATTTTATTTTTTCCTCGGCCGAACAACAGTATTTTCTGTACAATGTCGTAAAACGTTTACGACTTGTGTGTGGTACATTTCGCAAAGCTACTGTCAACCGCATATGTCATAAACTAACACCACATCCATCATCGTAGAAAACGAATATTGCAATCAATCGCACCCAGTTTACAACTCACATAAAACCTCCCATCAATGGAAGCATTGAGGCTGAAATACCGAGCTTTACAACACGCAGTGTCAGTGTATTCTTAGATCCTAGGATATGCACTATACCATGGTTTGCTTATCGGTCATTCGCAGAGAACCCCATTATATAAGAAACGCAACTCCAAGGTAATTAAAATTTAGTTTAGGCTTTCGATATTTATTACAGATGAAAGCGTGTGTGAGTATTTGGTGTAATAAAAAAAGTTTATCATCATTATTTTCAGTGGTAATGCGCGGAGAGTAATGTTAAAGCTTCCTTCTAGAACAGTTCTGCTGGAAATTACCAATTTAGTTAAATGGGTTTTAATTACGAAGAACCGGTGGAACATATTAATATATTATTTTAAAATATTTTGTAGAACGACAGCAGAACATTTCTAATTTTACCATAAGCTATCCAGTGGTTTATGACAAATTTTGCATTTTAATTAGAAACACCGAATGTTCTCAGCATATGGTAAACTTTCAAATATCTTTCTGCCTAAGCGGATACCGTTACCAACATTAACCCGAAAATATGTGATTTCAGAGGCTGTATTATATATTATATACATGATTTAATCGCTAGAAGGTAAATCTGTATGATAGAGCTGTAGTTAGTAATAACTCAATACATAGTAAAATATATACCTTTTTCTTATATTAATGGAGTTTAAAAATATGGTCTATTAAAATTCATTCTCTTAAAATAACGACGTTATGTGAAAATCTTGAATTAAATATCTAACAGGATCACACTTCGAATGTTGTAAATTCCGCATATAACCAAAGTGAAAATGTCGAATTGTAACATGTACCTATAATTAGTGAATGTACTTTTCTGCAAAATATGCTGACTATTTACATTTCCTAAGGGGAGTTGTTTGCAACTTTAACTACAGTGTGAAGGATTTACTTAAGTTTCTAATTTATTTATATGTAACCGTAAGAAAACTGCAAAAAATTTAAACTTTAACGTATAAATTTTCAAAAATACATATTTTTTTACAATTCGTATACCACATAATTAGAAATACATCTGCGAAAAGAGAACTCTCAAGTTTTGCATCTTGAATATTACCATTAAGGATTAGTTTACAATTCGAGAGTTTCACAATTCGGGCATTTCTCTTTTGATATATAATCTTTCGAGCTTTTCGTCATGCAGGATGATATCATAAATTCGTAAACATACCATTTTAAGTATTAGTTTAAATACAGCAATCATCAACTTCTACAGGGCGTTGTAAAATTATTTCCTTAAAGAAATAGTGGTTCTAAAATTGAGCCGAAGATGCAAACAGAATGGCGTAGCTGTTATAATAACGCAGCAATAATACCTTCAAGTTGGATTTCCTTCTTGTTTTATTGTTAGTAAATAACAAATATTAGTTTTAATTATATTGAACACTTACTCAGAGATATGAATACATAATTAAAAATGAATTAAAGTTAGCATTATCTAAATAAAAAAAAGTTCGTACCTTTCCCACGAATAATTTTAAGTACTATTGACAACACTGCTTAATTATGTCTTTGCATTTCACATACAAAATTCATGAATACCTAGCAATATTGAAATTTATAAGTTTGATAGAAGTCAAAAAATTTAAGTTCAAGTAATTGTTCTTCGTCGTATATTGTGGAATACACTTTAGAAGTATATCCTGACATGCATATAACCTTTGGGTGGGATGGTATGAATGCTGGAGCTCCAGAAAGGGACTACGATGCACAGTTTCCTTGTCGACGGAGTCTAACTCACAATCATTTTTAAAGTTGTACCATAGACTACAAACAACTGGTAGCTTAGATCCAGAACTGATGCAGGTAGACCAAGAACAACATGAACAGCAGAAACGGAGGAAGCAATTTTAGATTTTTTTGAACAACATTCCAGCCTGCAGCACCAGGGATGTTGAAAGCCTATTTGGGGTGAATCATAGTCAGGTTTTTAGAATATTGATTCAGGATGAACTACATCCTCACCATTTCACGAAAGTGCAAACTCGTCTACCAGAAGATTACCAAAGAAACTTGGAATTTTGTCAGTGGCGAATAAACCAAAACGATCGGGACCAAATTTTATTTTAAAAATTCTCTGGAATTTTAGTAGTACCTAACAGATGTGCTAATCTTCACAATATCCCTTATTGGGCAACTGAAAATCCACACTTGTACTTTCTTGAAAGATATCAACGCAGATTTTGATTTAACGTTTGGGCGTGCACTTTCAGTGAGCTGGTATTAGGACCAAGTTTGTTTCCAAATATAATTCAAAGTAATGATTTTTGCAATTTTTAAATAAAGGTTAAGAAGAGCAATTAGAAGATTTATCATTGAATGAATCGCCAAATTTATTGTTGTAATTAAATGTTGCACCACCACATTTTGCAGCTAACGTTCGGGAATGGTTAGACTTAAATTTTCCAAGTCGCTGGAAACGTCATGGATGTTTTGTAATTTGGCCCACAGGTTCTCGCAATTTGAATCATTTGAATTTCTTTTATGGTTTTTCTCAATTGCTGTTGTATAGAACTGGCAAATGTATTTTCTACATTTTTGCTTGAAAGGATATTTAAGTCGTAGCAACTTGTGGTCGAATTAACCAGAGATTAGATTGTTTGGCAAGAAACTGACTGAATGACAAATAGTAATGCTCAGCTGATAGCGAATAGTAGTACATACAGGAAACTGTATGTCATGGCATAAACGACAAAGTCTATACGTTAGTATGTGACAAAAAATTTTTACTGTCCCCGTACTTCGTAAAAGAACAAAAACAAATAATGTTATTATGTATCTTAGAAGAAATTCAGAATCGGAAACTGAAGTAGAACGTAGGAGAGATTATACGAAATAGGTAGAATAACATGATCAGAATTAGAAAAGGCCCTAAAAAAGACAGAAAGGGAAAGACTACAGGGCCAGACGGACTCATAGGGTTCCGAAGGACTGAGAAGCAATTGTGAAAACTACCAAGGCATTACTCTACTGAGCACTGGGTATAAAAATAATTTTACAGACTCAGTACCATAGCAGATGCGCTGATATTGGAAGGGGAGAGCTGCTTTAGAAGGCATATGCCTTTATAGATTACGAAAAGGCTTTCTATGTCAAATATTGAGGGACCGAGGCTACCTTCTTCTTCTTCTTCTTCTTTGAGCTCTATTGATCTATTATCATCCTGTTATAAGGTTCTTAATTTTCTTGAGATACAGATTACCAGCTGTCTCTCCACCTTTTGTGTGGTCTTCCAAAAAAATCGAGCTATTTGTTTGTGGACCTCATCATACTATGTCTGTAACTGCGCATGTTTGCCGTATCTCATCGTTACGAACCCTATCTCTCAGTGTTTGCCCAGCTATTGCTCTTAATGTTCTCATTTCCGCCCGAGCGACTTAGGCTGTCTCCTTGCCAAATGCCTCTAGGTTGGGTATGTTTTTAGCTGTTTGATGGTCTATTCTTATACTGTTGTTAACATTAAGGCAGGATATGACTTTTATTATGTTGAGAGGTATTTGCTTTTCAATGAGTATCTAGGTAGATAATGTCGCCTAATCGGATTCTGTCAAAAATTTTGATTAGATCTATAAAGCAGGTATATATGCTGGTGTATTAAAATCTATGGCTTCTTTCTTTTATTTGATTTATTATAAATAGTGCATCTGTTGCTAATCTATTTTTTCGGAATCCCTGTTGTTCGTCTTTGTTTGTGATGTACTTTTCAAGTTTTTTGTGCTCTGTTAAAGATAGGTATTTTTAAGTTTTACGTCGATACACAACCTAAATCAAAAGTTTAGGTATTATAGCTTAAAAATATTAACAAAAAAGGCGAAAGTTATGGCTTTCAAGGGCAAAATCCAGCAAGTAGTGGAAAATAATATACCAGAATAAATAAGAAATTTTACTTACCTTGGGGTGCGATATCAGTTATGAAACAGATAAAGCCAAATAATAAATTACAGAAAAACAGAACAACAAATAATACACAACGAAAGTTCTATAGAACTATGGCGGTACCTACATATACTTATATTGTATATTATATCATTGACAGCCTCTTTGTCGCCCTGCTAGGCATCGGCCTCTTCTCTGCCATGTGTTTCTCCTCAGCGCTAAGGTAAACACGAGGGACCTACAGTTTAACTTCGAATCCGAAAGACAGACATTCGAGAGAAGTTTTTTATCGTTAAGATCCCACGGTTGCAAGCCGGATTGGGAAATTGTGTGTAGTGAGCTGCAGACAAGATTTTTATAAATCTGCATGGTAATGCTTAGGTTTCGAACACCTGTCACAATCCACCACACTTGTATATGTATATTATATACGGCAGTTCAATATGAGTCCCATTAGAGAGAGCGAAAAGAAGCATTCAAGCTGCGAAAGTGTCATTTTAACGAACAGTGAAAAGATGCACAAGATTGTAAAGAATATGGAATACGCAAATAAAAAATCCACATTAAATCTACTCCGTTAAGGAAGGCGAAGAAATTAGTGGACGTAGCACGTAGAAAAAATGAACAACATAATTCCAAAGAAAGCAAAATTATAAAGCAGCGAGGTGGAAAGACATTGGGAGACCCGGAAAATGATGGAGAGAACTGTGAAATCGGAATAGGAAATGAAGATGAAGAAGATTAATACGAAATTAATTATTAATTAATTGTATAGTCAAAATTTTAAAAATGTAAGTATTTTCCGCAAGCAGTAGGACATCGTCCTAGCGTCTTGCGCAATATTTAACATTTATAATAAAATAATTAAGAGCAAAATAGTACGCATCACGAAGGAAGGAAGAAAATTATGACTACCTATTACACTAGAAAAGAAGCAACTGTCGTATGTGATAAAAGATGAACATTTAGTAATGATAATGTATATAAAAAAATAGGATATTCTAAGGAAACAGGATGTATTATCAAATAAACAAACCAGTCTTTTTCTTCTTCTTCGTAATTTATGCTGGGGTTCAACTTTCATGTCGTCTTTCGTGGATCGTCCTTCAAAACAGTAATAGGTAAAAAAGATCTAAACACATGTATAAAACAATATTATGTCCTCATATTACTCTACGGAGCAGAATCCTGAGCATTGCTGGATAAACACGGATCCAACATAACAGCAAGGAAAATCAAATAGTGATGGGCAAGGCAAGAAGGGATTCAATAAGAAACAGAAGTATAAGAGACAACATGGATCAACAACCAGCAAGCAGTGAAATAGAAAAGAAACAATTAAGATGGTACGGACATATCATGCGCATGAATAACAAGAGAGGACCCAATAAAGATTATTACATAAGAGCAGAAGCAAGGCAAGGATGTGTATCAACAGTGACATTGTAGAAGAATAGAAGATAGACAATTGATACGGTTCGGCCATGTGCAAAGGATGGAAGAGGGACTAATACCAAAAAAATCGCTATGGAATGGATTCCCCCCGAAAGGAGAAAGATAGAAAGACCAGGAAAGAGCTGGACCCAAGGAATGCAGACAGCAATAGAAAAACGAAGTATACAACAAGGAGAATGGATCAATAGAAATCATTTTAGAAATCTTCTGAAAACCGGAAGGGACCGACAGGACCTATGATACCGGAAAGAGAGACAGACAGAAGAGCAGAAGCAAGAAGAACAGGTAGATCGCGAGTCCAATAGGAAGACAGCGTCAAGAAGACGGCTAGATCTAGAAACAAGAACATCTAGGAAGTCAGGAGAATGGCGAGAAACCGCAACATATATAGGAGATGGATAGAGGCTACAATGCTTTACAGCATAAATGGAAATAGACAAAAACGAAAAAATTTAATATGGCATCTGTGTGAAAATTTTAATTAGATGATTTTAAATTAATCGATTCAGAATAATCTTGTAAATTCATTAATTATTACATGAATATTAATTATCACACTGATTTAGATTTCTCTTTATATTATTGTTACATATGAAAATACGCAATTTTCCATAATTTAATCAACTTTGTGTCTTCTTAAATAAGCAAATTGTCATCAAGTTTTATGGTAACCATACACATTATTAAGTGGTTTTTAATTGTTTACGATCTTATGTAAGTATTAATGAAGCTCACATTAAGTTAGAATAAGAGCGGTGTATAAAATAAATTTTTGTAATAAACAATAAGTGTTATCCCTTTTTTATAGCATATTAATGCGTATCGCACCAGTAAACTGCTTGTAAAGCAGTATGTAAATTTAATAACAATTTGTCAAATCTATATGCTAAGCAGTACCGGTCCATCTGTAAATGCTGCATAATATCTGTGCCACGCGCCGGCCATTCCTACATAACATTAACTACATTTACATTAATCACCATAAAGATTTTCTTAGCACAGTAGCTTAAATGCCACTTGCAGCGTCATATATTTGCGATTATAACTCACCCACTCCCACTTATCCCCATGTACCAATGATAAATGCGCCTCTTTATTAGGTAAAGCAATATTAACGATCATGTTTCCTTGTTAAAGTTTCACAAAACTGTCGTTTTAAACTTGAAAATGATTTCCGCTCTTCTTCGTAAACTGTTAAAATTTATTCAGTTCGGTGCTATTACACACGATGTTAAATATTCATGTAATTAATATTTAAAAGTTTAACAAGAGGTTCATTCATAATAAATCCCATTCATTTCAACTTAATGGAAATATGCTACAATAAATTAACAATCGCGGATTTTCTGCAGTAGTATGCGAGAAGCACAAGGCATCTCCCGCATTACCTTCGATGTCTACAAAAACTACCTTAGCTTATTAAGCCTCATGCTTTTTTATTGCAAAAAATTGAATAGCGGTTATGAAGTAAATGTTGTTTTCATGCAAATTTGTTTATTCCGGGATTTAAAAAGCAAACTTAGATAATAACCACAAATTTTTTACCTTTGGTATATTTGTTTACATTTATCATCAGGTTGAGATAAAATTTGAAACATGAATATACCGAGCCTATATTATTCTAAATAGAACATAAAAGTTTAACGTGGGGAATGCAAAAGTATACATAGGATCTTTAAATATATTTGTACTTAATCACCTTAAATAGAAAGGTGTCTTTTATCTCAAATAAGGCTTTAAATTCATTATTTAATGATATGCAAATAATCAATATGTTGATGTACCCTCTTGCGACAAGAGTCATGCGTTTCGGTAATAGCCAAGCGGCAATAGTGTTGCTTTATATTTTTAGTTCGACTTTTTTACTTTCCCATACCTTATAGGTATAGGGTAAGTATTGAAATCATGAAAATTTTCGAAATCGAGATTTTAACGGATATATCCGTTTTGGGTCTCTAGGAACCCAAAAAAGTGGTTTTTAAAAAATGTCTGTCTGTGGGTGG
>JABXWE010037092.1:0-13596 GCA_014611495.1 Limonius californicus
TAAGGTAGAAACACGGGGGACCTACAGTTTAACGTCGAATCCGAACGACAGAAATTCCAGAGAAGGTTTTTAGCATTAAGATCCCACGGTTGCAAGCCGAATTGGGAAATTGTGTGTGGTGGGTTGCAGGCTAGATTTTTATAAATCTGCATAGTTCTGCTTGGGTTTCGAACCCAAGCCAGAATCGACGTTTTATTCAGAAAGCGTCTTGACATCGATTTTCAGAATACATAAATATTTGATTTTATGAAGATAACAAAAGGGTTAGATGTGCAGTTGCGATGAATAAATAAAAATACGACGGCCATATGGTGCTATCGAATACGATACACAAAAAACTGTGTTAATTTTGACTTTTAACCCACGGAATGCAAACTGACAACCACTTTCTTGTTTTCGGACAAGAACATAAAACTGAAGCTTTCAAGTATTTCCTCTGTAAATATAGAACTGTTGCATAAATTATCAGGCTTGCAAGTAGCAACAGAATATATATGTTTACCGCAGTTAAACGAAACAACAAGTAAAGAGCCTTCTCGAATTTTCATACAACAAAATGATTTAAAAAACCGTAAATATCGAAGATGTTACTATTTTGTACAATTATTTTACTATCTGATAACTATTCTATTGCGTTATAGTCTTTTGTGCAGCAAATGTTTGTAAATATACAGATTTAGCTGGTTAAATCCGTTTAATATAGAAAAAATAGCAACTAAAACTTGTGAGCTTACAGAAGCAAGCACAAACAAAAAATGTTACTGTTACGGAAATTTACTAGTATATTATATTAAACATTAAAATTAAAAAACAAAAAATACTCTACTTTCGATTCTGTTTGCGATTTCTTTTTATACACTTCATGGTGATTCAAATAAACCGTTTTACAGACTGGAATACGTTACTGCAAAGGAGAAATTCAAACCTAGACAGACAATTTGCGTTGTTTACAATTTTAAACGGAATTGTCTATTTTAAATGGCAATTAATGTGTGTTAAATTACCTCAGCTCTATTACACTAACGTCCCTGTGTGTTACGTCTGCAATCAATTAACATTTTGCGAAATGCCTCCAGTGAAATTGTGTCCAAAACAGGAGAAAGTACAGTTAACATTTAAATATACGAATTTGCGTCTGCAATTTTTTACTAATGCTGATGATTCAGCTATAGTTCGTGCTACTGCTAGTTAAATGTGCACCTTATATAAACGCACGAATTTCTAAAAACCGTTCCACAAATTAAAGTATTTTGAACAATGGCGGTCTGGAAATTTCCAACGGCCCTGGCAAACTGACATGAACTCATAATATACTATATTTTTACGTGAGGAGAAGGATGCTAATAAGTAAATAACAGAAATATGAAACAAAAATATCTAATGTCCCAATACTAAACAAAAAAGATATATGGTATACATATTATACAGGATGAGTCGCCTAAAACGAATCAGCTTGATATATCGGTTGTTTGAAATATTAGAAAAATTATTTTTGGACAGATTGTAATAGGTACTGCCCCCTTTTTGGTCATTCTGACGAGGTTAAATGGTTTTTAAAGCTGCTTTTTGCAAAACTTAAAACTTTAGATGGTGTGCATTACTTGGAACGTTGTTCTCCGGAATGCTCCAATTTTTAAAAATCGTTTATTTTACGAGTTCTCACATAATATGAAAAAAAATTGTGAATTTTGTTTCTAAATTGAAATTAGTGCGGTATTAACGTGAAATGGAAAATAAAACAAAATACCTGGAAATAATACACCGGGAAATAGCGTTGTGGCGCTACTGTCTTCCCAGATACTTTGCGATATTTTGCAATTAGCAATTATTGTCGATTGTAGCCATTAGGACGTTAAATTTTATAGTTTAAATCAATTTCTAAAACAATTAAAAAATGTAATTGGAGGAGTTTCTCAGGCGAAAAACACGGTTTCTATTCTCGGTCGGGCCAATTTTTTTCAAAAATTCCAATTATAATTTTTGTTAAGGCTAGGGTGTTCAATCGATTGTTTTTCTAATCTGGTTACTATTTTCTTTGTTAATACCAACCGTGCCAACTCTTTTATATCAGCAGGGTTTAAAGAACCATTGGTAAAAGGTAAGATAAATTAAATTTTAATAAATAAACAATATTAGGTGAAAAAAGAATTGATAGTGTTAGTGGCATTAAAAAGAAGTGAACCTTAAATTATAAAAATTTAAAAAAATATCGTCACCGACCGGGTGACCCTGAATTTTTCGCTTGAGAGCTTAGCGCTTCAAACACCAGACCATTTGTTTTATTTCCGATTTTACATTAATATCGCATTTGAATATTTTAGAAGCACTCGTAGAACAAACGATTTTTTAAACATTGAGTCTTATGGAGACCAACGTTCCAACAATGATCAAGACTAGAAGCTTTAATAAAAAATTATTCAAAAATGCTTTAACCATTGGTAAAAAGTAAAATAAAATTTTACTAAATAAATAATTTTAGATGAAAAATCAATTGATAGTACCACTAGCATTAAAAGAAAGTAAAACTTAAATTTCTAAAATTTAAAAAAATGTCGTCACGTGCCGGGGATTGATACCAAATTTTCCGTATGAGAGCTTAGAGCTTTAAAAACCAGACCATTTGGACGTTCGTTGTGCAACCTCATTATGCCTTATATTAATGACGCTCCGCGAAGTAGATTTTAAAATTATTTTAAAAATTGATTTACATTAATGCCCTAATGACTCCAATCGATAACAGTGGGCATAAATTAATTTTTAATAGCAAAATGTTGCATTTAAAAGTATCTGAGAAGATAGTATCGGCGGAACTATGTTTTGCTGGTATTTGATGTCAGCTAGATGTTCTTTGGTATATTTTCGATTTTACGTTAATGCCGCACTTGAATATTTTAGGAGCACCCTTAGAGTAAACGATTTTTTAAAAATGAAGTAGTATGGAGACCAACGTTCCAACAACGATTAAAACTAAAAGCTTTAATTTAGAAAAAAATAATTATTCAAAAATTGTTTAACTTTGCCGGAATAGCCAAAAAAATATTTTTGATAGTGCCTATACATAGGGTGCATTGCCTATTAAAATCTGTCTGTCTGTAGTTTGCAGAAGCATAACATATACCTAAAAGTATAGTAGCAGGTTCGTTATTATTAAGTTTGAGTCAACTGTTGTCGATTGTAATAATTATGACGTTAATTTGTTTAGTTTAAATCAATTTTCAGAAAAATTAAAAAATGTAATTCGAGAAGTTTCTGTAACATAACTAATATTGACATTAGAAAACGAGTGTCCAAATGGTTTGGTGTTTGAAGCGCAATATTGGTAAAAGGTAAAATGAAATGTTACTAAATAAATAATATTAGATGAAAAACCAATTGATAGTACCACTAGCATTAAAAGTAAGTTAAACTTAAATTTTTTAAAATTTTAAAAAATGTCACCCGCGTGGTACTGATACCAAATTTTTCGTGTGAGAGCTTAGCGCTTTAAACACCAGACCATTTGGACACTACCTCATTATGACTTATATTAGTGACACTCCGCGAAGTGGATTTTTAAATTATTTTAAGAATTGATTTACATTAACCTCCTAATGACTCCAATCGATAACAGTTGACTTAAACTAATTTTTAATAGCAAAATGTTCCATTTAAAGGTATCTGAGAAGATAGTATCGGCGCAACTATGTTTTGCTGGTATTTGATGTCAGCTAGATGTTTCTTTGGTGTATTTTCGATTTTACGTTAATACCGCACTTGAATATTTTAGGAGCACTGTTAGAGTAAACGATTTAAAAAAAAAATGGAGTCTTATGGAGATCAATGTTCCAACAACGTAACACTAAAAGCTTTAATTAAAAAAAAAATAATTATTCAAAAATTATTTAACCTTGTCGGAATAGCCAAAAAAGATTTTTGATAGTGCCTATACATAGAGGGCACTGCCTATTATAATCTGTCTCTAGAATGGCAAAGCATAACACATACTTAACAGTGCAGTGGCGTGTGCTTTACTATTCAATCAGCGTCTAGATTAGCCGCAGAAGATGGTATATCAGTTCGAACTATTGCTAAAAGTTCTTTTTATTTAAGAAGCGATTTCAAAACAAAACTATGTGCTACCTAAAAATTCGTTAGATATTTTAAAATTATTTTGGGACTAAAAAAGCAAGAACAAATATTAATAATTAAAGGTTTAACAAATTCTGCTTTTTTTGTATTTAAATGGGAAAATACCGTGTGTCCCGGTGGGCCAATCCACCCCTGATTTAGAATCACTTTTTGAGTTAAAATTCTTAATATTGCTCGTTTTGGGATAATTTGCACAAAATTGGGGATAAAATATAATAAAAGCTTGCAAGCGGACTGTAAATAATTTTTATTATTCTAATATTATCATCGCACCACTAGCTAAGTTCATCTCAGCCCAGCCAAGTTAGAGTCACAAACTTGTTTTAAAATAGAATACAGCTAATATTGCCATAATTATTTCGTGAGTGACCCGCCGACTCCATATGAGAAATTCAAATCTACTGTTAAATCCATTTGGCGAAAAATGCCACCGTTCTGTTCGTCAAAAGCGTTCTGAAAATTAAATATCAGAAAACATGTATTGATTATCAGCTACATTTAGAATTGAAGTTGCTAGAAATTTTCAATGTAGGTGTTGCCCAGTAGGAGGTTCGAGTGTCAAATATATCGTCATAATAATTATTTTCGGATTGACCTCGTAACAGAAGTTTGCTCTAACCCTTAGTTTATACGTCGATAATATTTAATTATACATCTTGACAATGATTCTGAATTAAACTCCATGAAAACGGACTGCTGAATTTATAATATTATAGTTCCTTCATATGTGGACCTGGTGCCAACCTTGACCCAAAATTATTTTTTCTACGCGTTCAAACTTTTCTAGGCCGTAAAAATTGCATTCTATAACATTACTGTACACCAACTTAGTTGTGTAGTATATGTAAACATAACTCGAAATGATAACGTTTATCAGCGAACTGATATCTGGCCAGTTCGTAGATATAAAATTACCAGTAAACCTGAAATTGCGTAAAACGAAATTATCATTAAATTAACATTTGCATTCTTAAAATCCATATATCACGTAGATGATTTATATAGGGGGCTTTAACTACTATGTTCCAACCGCTCTCCTCGAACCCCAAATTAAGAAGCCTACAAATACTTCCAAAAACGAGCGTTCCAGGGCCGAATTGATATTTTTGGTATTATATGACGGGTTAAAACTTCATAAATATAAACCAAATGTTTGGATTGACTGCGACTCGATAGCTAAGGTAATATTGCATCGATTCAACAGACTAGATACTCGGTATTTCAGGAATATGTTCGTCTCTTGCCAGTGCTGGACGGGGAAGATCAGAAATAAAAATTACGTTAAATCATACTTTTCAAATGCAATGTAGTTGAATAAAGCATATTGCCACGTGCGAAATTGACGTAAGCATCGGTTATAAAATACCTTTGCTATTGACAGTTATGAAAGAGCGTAACTGAACGGTGCCAGGCTCATAAAGCAAAGTAAACTCAAACTACTATCTTTGGCTTTTTAAGTGTATGCCATAAAGCACAAAGTTTATGTATTTGTGTAGCTACCTACATATTTACGAAAACGCAGGTCTTAGAAAAGCCCTAGAGTATAAATACTTAAATTAGTACTAATAATGGGCAAAGACTGCACGTAAGTATTTTGGAAATTGTCATTTCACAAAGTTAGAAACATAGATGTACATTTAATTTTCCTTTAAAACAAACGCATAAGAAATACAGGCGGTAGCATTTTCCAAGCTTAGTATTAAAAACAGTTTATGTAGATACGAAAAATAAGGTAAATATAATGGAAAACCTTTCTCTCTTGTAACTTTAGAATACGGGTTTTAAAGTACAAAAAGAACAGCAAGTACTTAGGACATATGCAAACTCTATATATTTTACATTTGCATACTGTTACCACAGGTAAGTACGAATTCAATGTAAACTTGAATTTGAGATTGCACTAAAAATGAAAATCTAGGAACTCAAACACTAGTTCTCAAGAACGTCTGTTTGTGAATGTGTATGTATATAGTCTTACCATTGATATCACTGAAATGGTTGATCCAATAACATAAATGTGATTGTATACAATGACGACTGTCAATAATTATTAGTTCTATCGTATTTTTTCTTTTTCTGGGTATTCATAAACTATGCGTTGTGCCCGCCCCCTACCGTTTTATATACCTAGATATACAGACGTACTTACAGAAGACTGCCAGATGGAAGATTGCCATTGGGGCGCATTGAAAGAAAGAGCTCTGCGGGAAGAAGATTGGCAAAATAGACAAATATGGAATATGAGCTGTGGGAAACGTTTACACAACATTCGCTTATATGTATATATATATACAGGGTGTATCAGAAATAGGTACAAATATTTAAACCAGTAATAGATTGGCTCAAATAGAATTCAATGGTATTATTCATTTTTCAAAAATCATTAAGTTTATTTTTTGAATTACAAAATAAAAGAAAATTTTGTTTGAGAACTGCTGATGATACATAGAAAATGCATTTAAGCTGTAGAAGGTTATTACCTAATTGTAAAGTAAATCCAAAGTGGCAAACACGTAAAAACTTGTCTGGCTTGTGATAACAACAACAGACTGAATAGAAATTACTGACTTACTTAATAGTATTGGTTTGTGGCAGATGATAAGAAATTTTTTTGCACTTGTATCTTACTCTCTTTTGCATAACATGTTTTTGAACTCAAATTTTTGTTATTATCCTGTTACCCTGCGGCACTCAAACAATTTTGGGTCAAATTTTCAATTATTAGTTTTTCATATCTTAAGGGTTCCATTGCCAAAAAAAATTTCTTTTCTGGTTTGTATATATTGTAATCTACCATCGGATTTAATATTTGTACCTATTTCTGATACACCCTGTATATATATCTATATATATATTTTGTACACCCCATTCTGAACATTAGTACCGTATTTCTGGTCCTCTCAAACGTATTACCATTGATATCACTGAAATGGTTGATTCAATAACATAAATGTGATTGTATACAATGACGACTGTCAATAATTATTAGTTCTATAGTATTTCTTCTTTTTGTGGGTACTTATAAACTATGCGGTGTGCCCGCCCCTACTGCGTTTTATATACCTAGATATACAGGCGTACCTACAGACCAGACCACCGCAGTAAAGTGAACTTTGATCTATTCTCACTTAGCCTGTGCGTATAAAAGCCTAGAAACGTATTTAAAATATCACCTATTAAAGCCACGACAAAAAAGTAAAATATATTCACCCTACGTAAAAAAGTTGAAAACGTTGCTGTATTAAACCTCCGTAAGAGCTGTAGAAGCGCCGTTAATAATAAAAATGAGTATAATTGAAAAGCGCTGTATGAACGAATCACCATAAAGCGAGATACACCTGCATATATATTTGAGAATTAAATACTTATTATTTTTATCGGAAAAAAAACAAGTTTAAACACTTTTTCATTTTACATGTACAGTCGAACTCCCATATAGTGAAACCCCATGATTTTGACGTTCAGACTCAATTACACGTAAAAATACCTCCAAATTATGATGCAAAGCCTCCATATTGTGATGTTTTTCTTTCAAACTTTTACGATATACATAGGTATACAGGTAAAATGTTGAGCGATTTATGAAATACTATCTCCTCTTTGTGATTTTCCAAGAATTTTTTATCTTCTTAGTCAAGCATACATTTATGTTTGTAAAATATGGTAAAGTTGTACCTTTGTACAGATAATGGACAAGATTCTTATGATGCAATAGGATAATTTTTGGTTTTCACATCTCTTAATGTGCAGCTCATCTACCATTGTACCATTGCACATGCATTGTTAGTTGCTATCTTGGTGTTGTACTAAGCGGTTCTTTTTAAATGAAAAATAGGAAATTGTTTGAGTAACTATCGAAGACCAATTGTAGGTGTTGGAAGATGTCGACAAGGGTGTTAAACAAAAAGATGTCGCCGCAAAATCTGGTATTGCTGCTAACAACGTGTCGGTATTCGTAACACACACCGATATGGCATTAAAACAGAACGAGGAACTTGATTCGACCTGAAAAGAAATTAGTTTTATAACTAAAAAATCGCTTAAAATGTTGCCGACTATCAAATATATGCTGATGAAATCTGTATTCTGAAGTTTCTATAAAGTGATTGTTTTGGTACTTTCCTATATGGGAGTTCGACTGTACATATATTTAAAGTTCATGGACAAAATATGGGTGCATATACATTTTGTATACACTAATGGGAAACTTTGAACTTGCAGTGTTGTATTCGGACGTAGTATACAAGAGGAGGTAGAAAACGAAACACTGACATTCGACTTGAAGTAAACATCTACAGCATCAACGACAAAGTAATTGAAAGAATAGAACCAAAAATCAGAAGAAATATAGGAAGACCGAAAAAGAGGTGGAAGGATCAAATGTAAAACTAAGTGATATCGTAAGAAGAAAGCGTTCAAGACATGTGAAAAGGAAGAATGGGGTATTCGAAAGTCTACTACACATAAACACTTGAAAATAATATTTGCATAGTTGCAGTAGTGTATTTATATCAGTGTTCTAACGCATCATCAGAACGTCCTATTCACATGTTTATGGATTATCAGAATTTAATTTTACTATTAAATGCTGTAGGCCCCCCGTGTTTCTATTTTAGCGCTGAGGAGAAACGCGTGGCAGAGAAGAGGCCGATTCCCAGCAGTGGGACAGAAAGGCTATCAATTAATGAATGAACGATTAAAAGTCCCCAACAAAAATACTTACCCATTTCGTTAAGATTTTAGGTGTGAGGAAGAACTTTTACTCTCGCTGGTTCTTTTTATAAAAGCCGTATAAAACTATTTTCTACCATTGCGAGATATCGAAATATAGATAAACTCGTCCACAAGTATGACTAAAATCACTTTTACCTTACTAAATATTTAAAATTGTTATTTTTTATATTTTAAACGCATTAACAGTTTGTATGCGCGTATGTGTGGGTGTATATATAATATATGATTGCCGATATATCCGAATTTAAAATATAGAGTTTTAAAAGATCAACGAAACAATACAATTTTGAAAAAACCCTGAACCGGAGGCGGATGCTAAAGCATGTTTTTTCGTATCATTTCTTTTTTTAAAGTATTCTACAATGTTTCTATTCCATTGATGTTGAGTGTGGCATTATAGAGCGCCAACACAAACCGATTATTTTTTTTTCAGAACTAATTTTTAAATTAAGGACGTTATAATTTTTGTAGAAATTCAACTTTAATATTGGTTTGCTCAAAAAACAATTATAAAAATGGCAAACTTCTAAAAATTGTTAAAAATACGAAACAATACATTTGGAAAACGGCTTTCAATTTTTCTTAATAGAGATCTCTAAATGCTATGGAATTGTTTGTTATTTGTTAAAGAAACTCATTTCGAATGCCTTCTAGAAAGTTTTAATATTATGTATTTAATTTAACTGAAATAAATTAACTTATTTAATGGCCCTTAAATATTAAAATTATAGAATGCACAAAATTTTTTTAAAATAGAGTTATTGTACAAATCGCGCTCCTACAAAAAAAAATATTTCTCAAAAAATTTCATGGATTTTCACTAAATTTTCTGATATTGTGGGGGTCTGAAACGAAACTGTTTTCTATTTATCTACAACGCAATTTCCCTTCCAGCTTAATAGCACCTGGACACGCATTGTATGCCTTAGCGGGTACGTCTACCACTTGTGGTATATTTATATAAAAAACAGATGGATAAGTTACGCAGAGAATTATTTTGAAAATAGAATTCTTAATATATAAGTGCATATTTTCGTGTTTTCGCATGTTTGTTACTGTGTTTGAACGATCTTAAAGCAGTAATGTAAATATCCTTATAAAACGAACCAGATACTGTTTAAACCATAGGAAATTCAAAGCGAAATGTTTTTATAAGTCTGTGTATATATTTTCGTTATTTTAATGTACAAATGTAACTTTTTAAGCTCTATAGTGCAATCAGTAGTGCATTTTTGTACAGTTGTTACTGAAAGAAGTACCTACATTAATTATAAAATATATGAATTAATCGATTTGTTTATCTACGATTGTGACTGTTCACATTACAATAAGTTGAATTAATCTAACTGTATTCATTATAACATATTTACCAATTCAAAAGTATAGGAACGTTCAGCTAATGTAAGTAATTCGCAAATTATTGTAATAATATCGGCAACTATTTTTCTATGCATGTATACATTATGGAAGTTTCAATTATTATGATCCTATCGACGTCTTCCTATATAACATACCACAAAAGAAAAGAAAGCGAATAAAACCAGAAGGACTACGTATTTCATCTTCGGTTTGTTAATATTCAATAAATTATTTCAAATAATATGTTATTAGCAAGTATGTACCACATATACCACCGTAACCGCAAACTTTGTTGTTTTCTAGATGCCAGTAATGTGCGTTCGTAGTTTATCTGATTTAGATAAGACTTACGACAAGAAGACCTTTGGTTTCCTTGTGTTTTGTAAAATGTTCCGTACACAAATATTTTTATCTTCCGACAATTTATTGATATTTAATTCAATAAATATTATTATCGTTTTTATAGGCAAACCAAAAAACTTTATACATGTTTAAAATATAATTTCTTTTGCTTGTCCACTTTACTGAGAATGGTTTTGCTTAGTTTATCTTGTAGACAATTCTATTCAATTTCAGCAATAAAACTAAAATTAAATTTATCGATGAGTTAACACACGTAATCACACCTTTTGTAGAGACTATGTATTTACCGCATACAATTCTTTTATAAAATGTTAGGAGCTATATATATTTTTTTTATTATACATTTAAAATGTATGTGATGTTATTAATACAATATAACTAGTATGTTTTTATTATCTTTCCCCTTCTATATTTTCTTCATTTATAATAATTATTATAGGCATTTTTTTTGAAAATATGTTATGAATGTTTTTTCAGCTTTAAAATGAAAATCCTTAATTTAAATTGGATTGACTTATGTGTTCCTTGCTTCAAATGATTTTGTTAACCAAGAAATACGTGTAAAATTAAATTTCTCACAAAATCCTACCAAGCAGAAAACCACAAGGCTTCTTTATTTATCCTGGCTTTCCACTTACTTTTTGCCCTCTGCCCCTTATGCAATCACTTTGCTGTACGAAAATTTCCCTAGTCGGTACCTAATCCGGTTATCCGCGACCTTTTGAGGAGTTTTGTTTAGTTCGAAGTCATTATTAAGCTAACATCACATTTATGACGACAGCTTTGTTCATTATTGTGCAAAATGACAAGCATTAACGAAGTTTATAAAATCTGATTCACCATGTTTAAATTTAGTAAATTCATAACTAAATCGCTGAATACTATAGGTTAAAAGCAAACTATAATACGACAACGAAGAATTTTCCAATAACAACAATAACTGGAGATAAGACTTCTACGCATCTGCATGTTCGTCTTATATATGTATATATATATATATATATATATATATACAGTGCTTCCCGAAAGTAACGGATAGATTCTATAAAATCGTTGAGAAGAATATTTCATAAAAATGCTCGGACACGTCGATTTTTATTTTTAAATTATCATTTAGAGATGTAATTTTCAACCCCCACCCCTCAACCCCTAAGACCGAGCAACTTCAACTTTAAAAATTCAAATAGCAAAGTACCCCTTCTACCCATCTGGTAGCTTTCTTTATGTTGACTACAATAAAAAAAAAAGTTTTTCAAAATCGGTTGATAAATAACGGAGATATTTACCAAGATGTATTCAAATGAAAGTGCCAATATTCGAGCAGGCGTTGATACGGCTCTAGCAATGAGTGATAAAAACAATTGAGAATTGTTAATAATTGAATGTCCAACAAAATTTATTTACATTACTTCGTGGAGTGTGTGTAAATTCTCTTCGATTCCTTCGCCTTCAGCAAGTCTCAATTTTGTTATCTTATTTTTTTAATCGTTAGAGAATTTACACACACTCCACGAAGTAATGTCATTAAATTTTGTTGGACATTCAATTATTAACAATTCTCAATTTTTTTATCACTCATTGCTAGAGCCGTATCAACGCCTGCTCGAATATTGGCACTTTCATTTGAATACATCTTGGTAAATATCTCCGTTATTTATCAACCGATTTTGAAAAACTTTTTTTTTATTGTATTCAACATAAAGAAAACTACCAGAAGGGGTACTTTGCTATTCGAATTGTGTCCGAGCATTTTTTTGAAATATTTTTTTCCACGATTTTATAGAATTTATCCGTTACTTTCGGGAAGCACTGTATATACATACGAGGCTTGTTCAACTGAAGCCCATTTTTGATCAACTTCACCTTGAAAATAAATGGACTGATTCAAATGACGTTTGTTAATGTTAGTAGTCTTTGTAAGAAACACATTAATAAGTTTCTGGCGTTTGAATTTGATTCTGAAATGGCGTTTGTTGTTAAAAATCCGTCCAAGTTTGATCACCGTGCGGTCCTAGAATTTTTATGCACTGAGGGTGTGCAGCCATTGCAGATTCATACGCGAATGCAAGCAGTGTATGGAAATGCATGTATTGAAAAGAGGGGGCTTTGGATGAGCCGCGACCAGGTGCACGGTGTACTGCATCAACTGAAAACACTATGGCATGTGTGGAAGGCCTTATTAGAGAAAATCGTCGAATTTCAATTAGAGAAATTTCAGAAATTGTTGGTGCGAGTGTAGGATCTGTCCATAGTATTGTTTGTAATTTGGGTTACAGCAAAGTTTGTTCCCAATGAGTTCCTCGTCTCTTGCGAATGGGCTTCTCTCTGCAACACCTCACAGACTATAAGCAAAATGGTGATGACTTTCTTCTTCTGTCAATAGTTACTGCTGAAGAAACTTAGTGCCATTACTACGAGCCACCTAGTAAGTTATCGTCGATGCAATGGAAACATTCAAGTTCACCACCACCGAAGAAGTTTAAAACATAATCTTCTGCAAGCAAGGTGATATTATCATTTTTTTCGACCATGAAGGCCTCTTGTTGATAGAGTTTAAGGAACTTGCAGTAAATGCCAATGCAAATCTATACAATGAAACTTTGAACGAGCTTCATCAAGCAATAAGACGGAAACGTCCAGGAAAATTTAAGCGTGGGGTCATTTTGCTGCACGGCAATGCTAGGCCTCATATTGCTAATGTGGTAAAAGAAAATCAACGAAAGAAATGGAGGGTTTTAGAACATCTACCCATATTTTTGGACCCCTGAAAAAGGCGTTAAAAGGTCGGCATTTTGAGTCTGACGCAGAAGTACAGATAGCTGTGGAATACTTTTAATTGTATGAGTAAGGTATACGTCGGTTAGTAAAACAATGGGATAGGTGACGGTAAATATTTGTAATTAAATTGTTGAATACATTTTTTATAAAGCAAAGATGGGTTTCAATTGAACACACCTCGTATATATATATATATATATATATATATACAGAGAATTTTTGTTTTTAGTATCG
>JABXWE010037095.1:0-19135 GCA_014611495.1 Limonius californicus
TTGAAGATTTGTATTAAGCATTCATAAAGGAAAAATTCTACCTGAAGCTTTTAAGGCATTTAAAGGACACCCTGTATATAGCTATATGCTGTGATTGGCTTCCAGGCATTCTTTCGCGTAGCAGCTTCTTAGTCCTGGGACGGACCGGGGTGGTTGTCTTGACGACGTTTCGGCAAAGTCACATTTGCCATCTGACTGTTGATGTTCATTTCTACTGGGACTATATATACTTCTTGGCCGTTCCGTGTGGTTGGGCTTGGTCGATTTCGGGTTCGGTTGCGTGTGACGGGACCGACTGTGGCTGGAACGTTCTGATTTTGTTGAGGTGGTTTTGTGTTTGCTTGTTGGTTGCTGTTGTATTTGTGTTTTTTTGGCGAGGATCGGTGCCAAGCAGGTGGTAGTCTTTGGGTGTCATCACGAGAATGTAGGTTCCTTGGGTGTTTCTCGATTTCTATAGCTTCCCTTATTATTCTTGATTTACTATGTCCAATGTTGGCCAGTGCTTTGGGTTTTTCGAAAGCAATTTTCTGGGATAATCTGCTTACGTGTTCTACCAGTTAGCGTTGCATCTGTCTGCAGGTAGTATGACGATGTTTTCATTCTTCCTTGTTGCTGTAGAGCTTGATTTTCTTCGCGTGATATGTTCCGTTTGGAGGTTCGTAAGACATGAGTCTGTTATTTGGCAACATGGAGCCAAAAATCAAATTCACGATGGAAATGGAATCAGAAAACCAACTACCGTTCCTGGATATTTCGGTCAAAAAGAAATCGGACGGAAACGTGGATCACACGGTGTACCGGAAACCCACTCATATAGACCGCTATCTCAACGCGGAGTCACACCACCATCCGGTACAATGTTGATCAGTGGTTAAAACCCTGGTCACCCGTTCTCAAAGACTCGTAGACCCAGAAAACGTAGACCAAGAAATGGAGAAACTTCGAGAAGCTCTATGACAAAATAGCTTCGAGAATCAAACCATCAATGATACACTTAAACCCAGCCGAGCTAAGCCACAAGATGAAAAAGAAAAACCTACATTCAAAACCCACTTGACATACGTCAAAGGAACAACAGACAGAATGTCTAGAATTCTACGAAGACACAGCGTGGAAACAACATTCACACCCAACAGAAAAATTAGCTCCATTCTACGAAACCCCAAAACAAGGATACCCCTGGAGAATCACGGAGTCTACGAAATTCTTTGCCAGGACTGCGATCAAACATACATAGCTCAAACAAACAGACGAGTCAATGTGAGAAATGAAGAACACGAAAATGCCGTACGAAAGAATGAGAAGACTTCATCACTGGCACAACATGTAAGCACGTCATCCCACAAAATTTCTTTCGAAAACCCCAAAGCACTGGTCAACGTAGAACACCTGAAATCAAGAACAATAAGGGAAGCTATAGAAATCGAGAAATACCCAAGGAACCTAAATTCTCGTGATGACACCCAAAGACTACCACCTGCTTGGAAACCGGTCCTTACAGAAAAAAAATACAACAGAAACCAACAATCAAATACAAATTCGCCTCAATAAAACCAGAACGTTCCAGCCACAGCTGGTCCCGTGACACGCAATCGAGCCCGAAATTAACAAAGCGTAACCACACAAACGGTCAAGAATTATATATAGTCCCAGCGGAAACGAACGTCAACAGTCGTATTACAAGAAGCACCTGCAGAAAGTTATCCGACAAAACCTAAAGATGGCAAACGTGACTTTGCCGAAAAGTCGTCAAGACAACCACCCCGGGCCGTCCCAGAACCAAGAAGTTGCTACGCGGAGGAATTCCTGGAAGCCAATCACAGCACACAACATCCGCGGAAATCTCAAAACTAACATGGCATGGCGCCAAATCGGGGGAACGAACGGTCCAAAATTGGTTTTCTTTTTGTGAAATTAATCTATAAGAAAACGTATTCTTTCTCATTCCCCATTTATGCCTTACGGCGTTGGGTTCTTTAGCCATTTCCGGTAGTTGTTACGACCTCTCGTCATTCTTCTCCGATGTTCTTTCCTCTTTTCCTGGCCGCCTCCTTGATGTTATCTTCCCATTTGGGTCGGGCTCTACCTATTGATCTTCTTCCTTCTGCTCTCATCTCCTATCCTCTCATCTCATCCTATCTTGGAGTATATTTCAGCACCCACGCAAATAAGGTGGCCATACCACTTTAACTGCTTTAATTCTTTCTCTTCAACGACTGGTTGTTGATCAAGCTAGAAAAGAAAACATTTGCTTTAAAACATTTATGGTTAGGTTTGACGTATTTGGTCTAGCCGCACCCGGTTGATACCATAAACCAACCAATGGTAAACCTAACTGATTAATCGCATGTGACCAAAAAATTTATTTTGCCAGCGATCGACCAATGCTCCATTCTGAATAAAATTTGGGATATTAGCGGTTGCGCTCGTATTTTTGTCATGGTTACTTCATTGTTTATTTAGCTGTAACATGCTTATTAAATAGGATAACTTCTAAGTTTATACCTTTAATTAAAAACCTGATCAAAAGACCACTATAATAATAACATGTGATCAAAAACTTTCCAAACTAGGGAGGACTTTAAAAATTTTTTGTATGTCTGGGATTAAATTGTAAACAAATTCCAATTTAAGCAATTATCAAATCAAAATAATTGTTTGGTCGCTCGCTATAACAGACCTCTAGTCCTGCTATTTGTTGACTTTCGGAAGACATTCGACACTGTAAAAATGACCTCCATTTTGCGAGCACTAAATAATTGCAGAATAGATATACTAACATTGTTTATTATACAAAAATATCACAACTGTAAATGTCTATAAAACCACCAGCAAAATATAGATTACCAAAAAGAATTAGAAAAGAATTGAAGATGATAAAGTGGGAACATATGTGAGTTGCCTTCGATGGAGAAAAATGAAGTGATCTCTGTATCGCAGATGATATAGGACTAATAGCGGACACTTGTAGCGATGCCAGTGAAATAATATAGGAGTTCCAACAAACCACACAAAGAACTGGTTTGAAAATTAATTGTTAGAAAACCAAAATGATGACTAACCTAGTAATTAGCAAACCGATAAGAATTGAAAATATAGAAATTTGAAAAGCTGAATAGTACACCACTATCTTGGACACGAAATCAAAAGTAATAGAAATAACCAAACGTGTGAGCTGTTAAGAAGTTTAAGCCTAGGTTGAGCTCCTTCTGGAAAACTACGAGACAAACATTCCAACTAGTTTGAAATTGTCTTTATACCATCCTTCCAATGTTTAGTCGAATGTCCAGTTTACCTATTATACACAGGCCTCTATTCAAACAGCTTTTTAATCAGTTTGTTATCCATCGTTTCTGTTGTATGATTAGCTTACTTCCACTTCTAATGGCTATTGAAGTCCTTTCCAACTGATACGGCAGAAGCAAAAGATGCATAATGGTGAATAGCGCCCGCTGTAATCTGTATTTCACGCAAAGTTTACTTTCCAGGTAAATGACCTATGGCGGAGGAGGCACCAGTGGAAGTATAACAATGATTTAGGTCAAACGGCCTGAGCAATAACGTCAAAAGCAGCCCCAGTCCTCGACCTGTTTGGATCTGAGCAGAAAGCAGCCGAGGGACCTTTAAACGAGACGACGCGACGATTCCCAATTCGTGCAATTTAATATTTAAACGTTGTTCATAGACTTAGTTATTTTGTTTGTTAATAAATATGATGTTCATACGTTGGCATTTTTTATTGGCGTTGGCTAACCAATCAAAGCGGAGACCCCGACGTGACCGTCAAGTAAAACATCCCAAGTAAACCAAATAGCAAACTTTAATTTTTTTAGTTGTGTTAATTTGTGGGTTTATTTTTTGTTATTCTCCGGGTCGTAGATGCTACAACAATGACGATCAACAACGACATGGTATCGCAATCCAATCACCCGAAGTAGCCAAATATAAGCTTTCCACCTAGAGAACCCTCCGCCCATCCTCTGCTACGGTTCCTCAAGGTTCGAGGAGGTGCAAAAGCCTGCCGGCTCAGCTGTTCAGGGCTTCTGCTTGCCCACGTGGAGTTCGCTGCCCACGCACAGCACGCCGCTTCTCCTGGCCCACGCATATCTCGCTGCCCATGCACATCAAGCCGCTCCTGCAAGCCCACGCAATACATGCCGCTTTTGCGGGCCCAGCCGATCTCGCTACTTGCGTAGGACACGCCACTCCTGCTGGTCCAGTCGCTTTTACCTTCCATGTAGGCCACGCTGCCCCTACGGGCCCCGCCGCCCATGCAGAGCACGCTGCTTCTGCGGACCCAGCCAGTATTGCTGCCCACGCAATAATCGCCGCTTCTGCTGGACTAGCTGATCTCGCCGCCCACGGTATCTTTGCCACACCTGCGGAACCAACCGATCTCGCCACCCACGAACAGCATGCCGCCCCTGCGGGCCTAGTAAGTAAGTAATTTATTTGCAAATAATGCCAGTGGCGTACAAATTAATATCAGATGTCCTAAAAGACCCAAACATTACAAATTCCAAGATTCAAAATTCACATAAATACAGGTACAGTACTCAAAAATATAAAATTAACTACAATCATTTACCTACATACAATACATTACATACTGCATAAAACCATGGGTGACTATAATATTAATAACTATACTAGGTACTTTAGCTATTTAGAAATTCGTCAAGCGTATAGAAAACGTTATCAGTTAAATACAACTTTAGCTCAGTTTTGAAGGGTTTTAAGTTATCTCTCATTTTCATGGATTCAGGAAGCTTATTGAAAAGTGTAACGGATTTGAACATGTAGGATTTAAAATAAACTGAGCTTTTGGCATTATCAACCCGTAACAACCCGTAACAACGCAGTTTTCTAGATTACTCCAGGCTTGATGTTCAACATATTCGTCACGCTGTTACTGTCAAAGGGGTGATGTGGTGAATGCTTAACATTCCAAGAGATGCAGCAGCGAAAGTCTAACAATGGTTTCAGTCAAGCGGCTTAAGCAATGGCGTCAGAAGCACCGTCAGCCCTAGGTCTGTTGGCATCTGAGAACAAAGCAATCGAGGGCACCTGTGCAACAGAGACTCTCTCCAAGATTCCCAACTCGTATATTTTAATATTTGAACGTTGTTCATATACTTAGTTATTTTGTTTGTTAATAAATGTGTTGTTCATACGTGAGTATATTTTATTTATGTTGGCTAACCAACCACAGCGGCAATTCCAATTTAAGTCGATTCAATGAGCAGATAGGTAAGACTATGTTGCGAGGGATCGCCTTGTCTGAGAAATACTCGCCTCATCAATTGAAACAAACTCTATTTCAATTATTTCTGATACTTTTGTTGGCCATGTTGTGCACCCATTGGCCTTTCATTGTTCGTTAAACCACTTCCAATTTATTCTAAAAATTTGTGATAATTATTATCCTTTGCGCTGCATCAACAAAACAAATCGAACAGAAACAATCCCTGCAGAACACTTATAATAAAGTACACGATCGAGTTAGGAGTTGAAACATACACCAAATACAAATGCATTAAACAAGGAAGCGATTAAACTCCCGTACATAGTTACGCAAATATGAGATATTGGCAGTAAGGTATGAAAAAGTGACATATATGCAGCATTGCATATGCTAAAACAAAAGAGTTTGAAAAGGTTATGGAAACATTTCACAGCCAGTGACGTTTACTTCAAGATAAAAGCGGAAATAGATGAGAGAACTAAAACAACATCACAATTGCATCAACAATATCTTTGTTGCTTCGGTTCAGGAAACAGTCGTGAAAAATATATGCAGGATCACTTTGGAAATAATACATTTTCTAATTTAACTGAGAGCGTCACCTGTCAATGGTGACCTCATCTGAAATTAATAAAGCTGTACATATGCTCAGATTAGAATATACGCAAGCAGATGGAATTAAATTTAAAATACGCAAACTCGTGTGGCGTTTTATTGTAGATGTGCTCTGCGCTTTGATCAATCATTGTTTCTCCTAGAAGTCACTGTAATTATTCGCGAGACTATGTAGAAAATTGGCGCCAGTGTGTTCCAGTGGTTAAAGCACTGGGCTGCAGTGCGGAAGGTCGGGAGTTTATACCCTAGACTAGATGGCTAGCGAGCAGCATACCCAGTGACTTTAAATAATGGCATACCTACGTTCGAATAAACCAAGGGTAATAATGCGGTTGCCTAATGTGTGATGCTCATCACATCACCACGTGTCATTACTTTGGCCCGCGACAACCGGGTGTGAGAGCAAAGATCCGGGAGCTCTGACTTTCCGCCTTGCAGACCAATCCCTTTCACGGGGTGTAGAGAATCACTATTATTATTATACTACTATGTCGAAAATTATATAACAATCGATGTTTTGGTTGTTGATTGCAAGCTCACGAATAAAGTTTTGCAACATTTGTTCAGGGGCACTCGTACCCCTTTGAATTTCTTAGTAAAAATTAATAATTGTATTAATAAAAATATGAACAAGGTTCTCATAGCCGGTCTCAAGCCAAGTTGAGAAAGCAGGAGGGAACATCTCTGGAACGGGCTAGCAACCCCGTGGAGATGTAAAACGATTTTTGTTCACAGAAATGATTATATAACCTCGGAAAACGGACGGACTCCATGATGTCGAACCTTGAGCGAAAAAGGAAACAGACTTGGAAAAAGGAAGATATCCTCAGATTATCCAACTGGAATATTAAAGCATGGAACGAAAAAGACCAGGAAATTCTGGTAGAAACTACAACAAACACAAATTCGACATATTAGCCCTATGTGAGACAAAGAAAAGGGGACAAGGAAAGATTAAGTGTAATTATTACATCCTGATATAAAGTAGAGTGAAGGAAAATGAGAAAGCACACTCAGATGCAGCACTACTAATACAAGCAAGTTTTGAAAACAATATAGTAAAAGTGAAGTACATTAACCACAGAATATTATCAGTTGCACTGTAGTTTAAAAACCAGTAAGTAACTCAATATGATAGTCATCTATGCACCAGACACAGATAGACCCAAAATACAAACAGAAGATTTTTCAATGTACTGCAAGAAGAGATGGATATGATCCAAAGTCCCAATAAAAGGCATTTATTATGGGAGACACAAATACCAGAGTAGGAGGCCAAGTCATTGACGGAGTGAAACAACAATTCAACGAAAATTAATTAAACGAATATGGTAAAAATCTAATAGATTCATATTTTCAACACCCACAAATACAAATGGCTCACTACTCATGGCTACAAACTAATGACGAAATATATAATAAACTCAGATAATAGAAGCAAAAGTCTCACGTCACTTAATATACTATAATATGGTCCTGTGTAAGGTGGGTATGAAAGTTGGAAAACATTAAATGATAACAGTACCCGATACCTCTATCAAAGCCGTCTACAACAGAAAGTGTTCCAAAATGCTGCAAAAATAATGCCAATGTCGACAGTGCCTGGCAGAAGATAAAGAATAATATAAATATAATAGCATCAGAAGTCATAGGGAAGACTAAAATAAAAATACAGTAGACACATAACACCAAACCGTGGTTCACAAACGAAGTAGAGACACTGGCAGAATAATGAAAGCAAGCATACATATCATACAAGAACACTCCGCAAGAAACTTATGAAGCAAGATATATAGAGATAATATATAGAGTAAATGCAGTAAATGAATGAAGGACTGGACGAAAAACATTACAGTGCGAAAGCGTTTAATAGAGTAAGATCAGATCAAAGATATTACAATCCAAAAGAGTACCGAATAAGATCCTAAGCGCCGTAGCAAAACTTAATACATGCCATACAACAAGAATAAGGGTTGAAAAAGAACTTACAGATGAACTACAAATAACAGAAGGGATCAGATAGTAGGATAGTCTCAGTCCTTTACTCTTTAACATTATCATGGATGAGATAATAGAGACCATAAAAACTGTTGGTAAAGGATTTCGAATGGGCAACAAGAACATCAAGATAAGGGGTTACGCAAATGACGCCGTAATAATATCAGAGGGAGGAAACGACCTCGAGAGAATGCTGCAAAAGTTCTACGCAAGCTACTAACTTTAACATTGAGATAAACATAAACAAAGCGCAAACCCTCACTGTAGCTAAACAACCATCACGATGTAAATAAGCGATTGATGGCAGAACAAGTTATGAAGTTCCTAGGAATCGAAATCTATAGCTACGGGGACTGATACACAGAAGTCCTGAAACAGACCAATCAAGCTTATGCGGTTTCAGGTTGTTAGAACATGATTGGAAAACAAATATGTTAGTCTAGAAGAAAAAGTGAAAATGTATAAGACGAGCATACGACTATTAATGAGATATGTGATTGAAACGGGAACGACAGAAGTAAAACCAAACAGCTGCTGAGATCGAATAAAATGCGTATATTAAGAACGATGCCTAGAAAGATAGAATTGGGAACACACAGATAAGAGAACAATGTAACACGATAGATATTGTCAGGTGGGAAAGAAATAGAAGAAGAATGTAGAAACAACATGTAGAGAGAACAGATGACCAACGACTAGCTAAAATCAGTATGGTACAAACACCACATGGACAAAAATTACCAGGAAGACCATCCAAACGAAGGCGAGCCTTCTGGACGTCATCGTCACGAGGAGAAAGCTAGCGAAATTAATAGGTCTAAGACCTATCAGTAAGAAGAAGAAGAAGAAGAGGAGGAAAATTATGCCCACTTTTAAAATTATTTATCTAATAATACTCGACTTCAGTAAAGTATTTGACTTCAACAACCATTGAATGCTATTGGTAAAGCTGTAATCTATGATTGCAGAACTAGAAACCTAAAATGGTTTATAAGTTACGTTTCTAGATGAAGACAAATAGTACGTCAACGTCCGCTGGCATTCTGCAAGGCAGCACCTTAGATCAGATCCTGTTTTCAATTTATACGGTCAACTTACCATCCACTGTAATAGGTGCTTTCAGATGGGCAACTGAAACGGGATTTATACGGAGCCTATCCATAATCACTACGGTGTATATTGGAACACCTACATTCTACAATCTGTCTTAAAGCTTTAACTAATATAACTTAAACTATCAGAGTAAATATTTGTGCAGTTAAGTTAAGCAAGATTGTTAAAAGCTTGAGAACTACCATAACATATATGATACACATACAAAAACAGACGTAACGGAGGGACTCAAAGAAAACATTAGAAACATAGATAATACCAATGACATGGAAAGCCTGGGGCAACAGTTTAAAAATATTATATAAAAAACTGAAGATATTGTAAGAAAAGAAGAACAGGAAACAGTTAAAAAATAATAGATGGCAACAGAGATGCTAGATATAAAAAAGAGGAAACACACAATGGGAGAGACAAAGAAATATCAAAAATTCACAGGGAAATAAAAATAACCACTGCCAAAGAAAACTGGTTAAAAGAAAAATGTGAGGAAATAGAGCAGCTTCATGAAAAACATGACGATTTTAATCTTCACAGACGAAATAATGAACTAATAAGGAACTACAACGCTAGGCCCGTAGTATTGACGGACGACCATAACAGGGTGATCACAACATAAGAAAAAAAAGCGAGGGCATGAAAAACATACATTCAAGAACTTTTTGTCGACACAGGACCTACATCATACAATCAAGATCATGCATATAAACAAGAAGGGCCTGACTTTCTAATAGCCGAACTCGAGAAGGCAGAAAAGACAAGTTCTGGAAGTAAAGCTCCTGGACCACACGATATCAGATCCGAATTCTTAAAATTCTTGGATGATGAAGGTATTAAATACTGACAAGACTATTTAACTTAATTTATCAATGAGGTGATATACCAGAACGCTGGCTAAAGTCGATATTTATCACTATCCCTATAGAAAATGCAGGTAATATCGTACGATAAGTCTCTTGAGCCACGCATTATAGATTTTCCTATGAGTTGTCTACGGACGCATACAACTGAAGTTTGAATATTACATTGGTCATACACAATCTGGTTTTAGAGCTGGCATGGGAACCAAAGAAGCGCTACTCTGTATAACAGTTTTAGCGTAGAAATGCCTATATACGAGGCAGAATTTATACATCTGTTTTAACAACTTCGAAAAAGTATTTGTCAAAGTTCAACATGTCCAACCTATGAAGACGCTAGAGAAAATAGGATTGGATCGAATAAATACACAAATAATTGAGAACCTTTACTGCAGCAAAAGTGGACGACTATCTTAGTGAAGAAATGGACATACATAGAAGAGTCCGCCAAGGTTATATACTCTCTTCAATACTATTTAAAGAATACACAGAGGAAGTTATACAGAATACGCAAGACGAACGAACAGAAGGTGTTAAACTAAATGGTGTATTACTTAACAGCATAAGATATGCGGATGACATCGCTCTGATAGCTACTAATAAAGTAAAACTGCAACAACTACCAAACTGCGTGGCGGAAGAAAATAATAGAATGGGGTTAAACATCAATACCAACAAATAACAAATCATTGTCAGTAGAGATAATATTTATTTGACTATATTACATAAAAACACCAGAATAGAGCAAGTGCGCAAATTCAAATATTTAAGAACTTTCCCACAAACACAAGCAACTGCAAATTTCTTAAAATTTCAAAATTTTATTTGTAATCGTTAAAACAGAATACCTTCAAACGAAAGGGGGTGAGAGGGAGAGGGATAGGTACGGGGAGAGGGATAGGAAGAGGGAGAGCGAGAGGGAGAGGGAGAGCGAGAGGGAGAGGGGAGGGAGAAGGCGAGAAAGAGGGAGAGGCAGTCATTATATATGACAAAAATTTAAATTTATTTAAATCGTAGTAATACACTGTTATAATTTGTATAATAGTATTTACTGCAATTACCTAAGTTTTCCTAATATCTTCGAAATTTAGCAAATCAGCGTTAATCGCTGCATAGTTAAATATATCAGAAACATAGGTTGATTTTAGATTGTTTTTGCGGTACTTCTGCAATTCTTTTTTCATAAGTTCTTACCAACTGTCCAACATCTACCTATTACAACCATGTATAAATATAAAATACCAATTGCTTATATTTACAAGGCACAGCATAACTTGGTGTTTTATGTACATATTTGACTATTTTTTATAAGTAAAGTATTTCACGTAGTAAACATCGATTGATTTCTAGAAATGTCCTTAAATATAGTTTTTCTAACAAAAGAGCATTTTATAGATTTTTAATAATGTTGACTACAACCACGGTTACTATAATTACTAATACATGTACGAATAAACTAATAACTTATTCTGTCCAACATAAGAATACCCTAAAACCAGTTATCAAAATCGCATTTACGTACATTATAGAACTACAGAACAAAGCTTTACTCTTGATGGTTATCACAATATTCTATTTTTTCAACAATAGCAATTCGTGCTGTTGAATTCCTCCAAATTGTTTCTGTATGTTTGAGATACCTACGTACCTACTTAATAAATACTAGCTGTTAAATTTCCTTAAATTGTTTGAGCGTTTAAGATTTCTGCGTACTAAATACATATTAGCTGAACCAGTGGCCTACATTACACGCTTTGTTCGGTAGTTTTTATAAAAAGAAAAATACATGAACTGTATAGAGGACAACAATATATAGCTGACAACCGAAAGTTTCCTTGTTGAAATTAATTTTTACATACGGTAACGTTACGGACAGGTGTGTTTATTTTTTGCTTATCGTTGTTACCCTTTGATCGTCGTACATTCGATTCTAAAGAAGCTGAGCTGAATTCGCAAATAAAACAACAGAGAGACTTCAGATATCTTTTATAGTAAATACCAACTGCAGCCAGTGCAAATGATCTACTCCGGTGTTTACCTGTTCAGGCTTGAAAACTGCAGAAAAACTTAGGCGGGGTGATTTCAAGTAAGAAGACTCCCGTTTTGAAATTATAATTAAGTTTAGAACTACATGTCTAGCTAAATCAAAAATACGAAGAAGAAGAAGAGATATGCAAAAGTATAGGGTAGTTTGCTATAGTACAGCAGAGTTGCCTTAAACCTCGACCAACAGGGGAAGGCCCATAAGCAGCAGATATAACACAATCAGCAGGGGCAGGCCTGTAAGTAGCCGAAATACCTCAACGCGCTGGAAAAAGTATAGGGCTGAGGAGACCTGCAGCTGCAGCCGAGATACCTCAAAGCGCAAAGTCAGCAGGAGAAATCCCGTAATAAGCCGAGATACCTCAAAGCGCAAAGTCAGCAGGAGCAATCCCGTAATCAGCCGAGATACCTCAAAGCGCGATCAGCAGAGGAAGGCCCGTAAGTACAACAAGGTAAAAGGGTAAGGAATTTGTGGAAGGACTGTGTTCCATGACGGTTAGATCAAGAACTATTTCATGACAATTTTCTTCTGTTTAGGTAGGTATAGGGTTGAGGAGACCTGCACCTGCAGCCGAGATATCTCAAAGCGCAAAGTCACCAGGAGAAATCCCGTAATCAGCCGATATACCTCAAAGCGCGATCAGCAGAGGAAAGCCCGTAAGTAGAACAAGGTAAAGGGTAAGAAATTGTGGAAAGGTTGTGTTTCGTGACGACATAGATCAAGAATTATTTCATTGACAACTTTCTTCGTGCTTAGTAGTGTGTTAGGTTTGAGAAAAAACATGCAGCTGCAGCCGAGATACCTCAAAGCGCAAAGTCAGCAGGAGCAATCCCGTAATCAGCCGAGATACCTCAAAGCGCGATCAGCAGAGGAAGGCCCGTAAGTACAACAAGGTAAAAGGGTAAGGAATTTGTGGAAGGACTGTGTTCCATGACGGTTAGATCAAGAACTATTTCATGACAATTTTCTTCTGTTTAGGTAGGTATAGGGTTGAGGAGACCTGCACCTGCAGCCGAGATATCTCAAAGCGCAAAGTCACCAGGAGAAATCCCGTAATCAGCCGATATACCTCAAAGCGCGATCAGCAGAGGAAAGCCCGTAAGTAGAACAAGGTAAAGGGGTAAGAAATTTGTGGAAAGGTTGTGTTTCGTGACGACTAGATCAAGAATTATTTCATGACAACTTTCTTCTGCTTAGGTAGGTGTAGGGTTGAGAAGACATGCAGCTGCAGCCGAGATACCTCAAAGCGCAAAGTCAGCAGGAGAAATCCCGTAATCAGCCGAGATACCTCAAAGCGCGATCAGCAGAGGAAGGCCCGTAAGTAGAACAAGGTAAAGGGGTAAGGAACTTGTGGAAGGATTGTGTTTCGTGGCGGTTAGATCAAGAATTATTTCATGACAATTTTCTTCTGTTTAGGTAGGTATAGGGTTGAGGAGACCTGCAGCTGCAGCCGAGATACCTCAAAACGCAAAGTCAGCAGGAGAAATCCCGTAATCAGCCGAGATACCTCAAAGCGCGATCAGCAGAGGAAGGCCCGTAAGTAGAACAAGGTAAAGGGGTAAGGAATTTGTGGAAGGACTGTGTTTCGTGACGGTTAGATCAAGAATTATTTCATGACAATTTTCTTCTGTTTAGGTAGGTATAGGGTTGAGGAGACCTGCACCTGCAGCCGAGATACCTCAAAGCGCAAAGTCAGCAGGAGAAATCCCGTAATCAGCCGATATACCTCAAAGCGCGATCAGCAGAGGAAGGCCCGTGAGTAGAACAATGTAAAGGGGTAAGGAATTTGTGGAAGGACTATGTTTCGTGACGGTTAGATCAAGAATTATTTCATGACAATTTTCTTCTGTTTAGGTAGGTATAGGGTTGAGGAGACCTGCAGCTGCAGCCGCGATACTTCAAAGCGCAAAGTCAGCAGGAGAAATCCCGTAATCAGCCGAGATGCCTCAAAGCGTGATCAGCAGAGCAAGGCCCGTAAGTAGAACAAGGTAAAGGGATAAGGAATTTGTGGAAGGACTGTGTTTCGTGACGGTTAGATCAAGAATTATTTCATGACAATTTTGTTCTGTTTAGGTAGGTATTGGGTTGAGGAGACCTGCAGCTGCAGCCGCGATACTTCAAAGCGCAAAGTCAGCAGGAGGAATCCCGTAATCAGCCGAGATACCTCAAAGCGCGATCAGCAGAGCAAGGCCCGTACGTAGAACAAGGTAAAGGGATAAGGAATTTGTGGAAGGACTGTGTTTCGTGACGGTTAGATCAAGAATTATTTCATGACATTTTTCTTCTGTTTAGGTAGGTATAGGGTTGAGGAGACCTACAGCTGCAGCCGCGATACTTCAAAGCGCAAAGTCAGCAGGATAAATCCCGTAATCAGCCGAGATACCTCAAAGCGCGATTAGCAGAGCAAGGCCCGTAAGTAGAACAAGGTAAAGGGATAAGGAATTTGTGGAAGGACTGTGTTTCGTGACGGTTAGATCAAGAATTATTTCATGACAATTTTGTTCTGTTTAGGTAGGTATAGGGTTGAGGAGACCTGCAGCTGCAGCCGCGATACTTCAAAGCGCAAAGTCAGCAGGAGAAATCCCGTAATCAGCCGAGATACCTCAAAGCGTGATCAGCAGAGCAAGGCCCGTAAGTAGAACAAGGTAAAGGGATAAGGAATTTGTGGAAGGACTGTGTTTCGTGACGGTTAGATCAAGAATTATTTCATGACAATTTTGTTCTGTTTAGGTAGGTATAGGGTTGAGGAGACCTGCAGCTGCAGCCGCGATACTTCAAAGCGCAAAGTCAGCAGGAGAAATCCCGTAATCAGCCGAGATACCTCAAAGCGTGATCAGCAGAGCAAGGCCCGTAAGTAGAACAAGGTAAAGGGATAAGGAATTTGTGGAAGGACTGTGTTTCGTGACGGTTAGATCAAGAATTATTTCATGACAATTTTTCTTCTGTTTAGGTAGGTATAGGGTTGAGGAGACCTACAGCTGCAGCCGCGATACTTCAAAGCGCAAAGTCAGCAGGATAAATCCCGTAATCAGCCGAGATACCTCAAAGCGTGATCAGCAGAGGAAGGCCCGTAAGTAGAAGAAGGTAAAGGGGTAAGGAATTTGTGGAAGGACTGCGTTTCGTGACAATTTTCTTCTGCCTATATAGGCCGAAAGGTACGTTTTGGCTAGTGAAATCGTGATGCACCTACATTCAAATTTTAGAATTGCTAAACGAATTTCACTGCCCCATTAATTCTAAAACTACGTCATAGTCAGAACGTATTAAGTCCACTTTTGTTCAAATAAGATATTTTAATGTTTTCCCCCTTAATTCTATTCAGTTGTTGGATAGATATTGTCAGTGTGCCCGTTTTTGCTAAAATACTATTGAATGTTAAGTGATTATATCTTCCAAAATATAAAATGGCTATCCAGAGGTAAACAAAGGCAGTGACAATTGTCCTTTGCAAAACCGCAATATGTAAATGATTGTATGGTATTTTTATGCACCATTTTTGAAACCTTCAATTAAAGTTATTGAGCATACGTATTTCTAAAAAAGGCACACGCATATAAAAGTGGACGCAGTTCATTCTAAATTAGAAAGGAATAGGAAAAGTCTTCAGCTTTTTCTGTATTGACACCTTGGGACTGGCAACAAATGGTCAGGTTATCCAGCTCCAAATCTAGTTTAGATGGAAGTTGCAAATTTCAAAATTCCAACACGTTCTATGACAATGCTCGTTTTCCTTCTTTAAATAAGAAAACTACTAAAAACTTCCTGATTTCCAAAAGTGTTTGTATGCATTTAATTTTTTATTGAATTTAAATATAATTTTGAGAATGATTTTGAGCAGTTGAACTTCAATAAAAAATTATTTATGAAAGATAATAATATGCTCGATTTAGAACATTTTAGGTCTACGGTATTCCCAATTTCTAAAAATTAATAGTATGACTTTCAGAAACTTTTGAAATGGGTATCTAAAATGTTCATGGATCTTATGAAGGACTTCCTTATTGACCAATCTGCCTCTAGTAATGAAGATTAGGAATGAGTCAAATGCTTTTAGGTCTAGATTTATTTTTCATTACATAAAGATCATTACAATTGATTACATAGTATTATAATAAGTAGGCTTAGGATAATTATGCACTAAAAAACTTCAAAATATGGCTGGAAATATGCATCAAAAACACCCAAAACATGCACTTAAATATGCACTAAAAAGTCAACTAACTAGAAAAAAAACCGTTAACGTTATATCAATACATATTTATTTTTCTATTAAAATGCACAAAATTTTTTAAACCTATTTAATTAAATTAATCAAGAACCACAAAATTACTAATTTAAAATAAATTAAATTATAAAAACAAATCATAATTGCACTTAACAACAACGTGGTGTAATACATTTTCGAAAGTAGATTTGCGCCTGTCGTCAGCGAGCATATTTTTGCACTGTGAAAGACTCTCTCGACATCACACGACATTATTGGTACAAATTCATAATTTATAATGTCAATGCAATGTAAACGTCAATTTCTTGCATCATGATATCCCATTTCTTGAGTTTAGTTAAACCTTTAACCATATTTTTTACTATTTCAATGCTGTCTTGTAAAGATAATCGCTTCGCTTCTAGTTTAGAGATTGCAGCTGAAATGCAAGCCAAATTGGCTGGAATAAAAATCAAATCTTCTCGAATACATTTTCTTCTCAGAATACCCTCTGCTTCTTCAGAGCCGAATTCATTAACAACTTTCTTTATAATTTCAAAATTTTCAGCGTAATACACAGCTGCGTCAATCCTAGTTCCCCATTTTGTAATGATTGGCGCGGGTGGAAGTGGAACGTCCCCCGCAACTTCCCAAAACTTCTGCACACGACTAGATGCTTTGAGAAAAAACTTCTTCACAGATGATATCAGTACGTTAACGTTTGAAAAAAGATTGCGAACTAAGTCAGCTTCTCAGACACATGTATGATGTTTGGATACAAAATCTGCACTACTCGCATTACTTTGCACATGTATGGTGCAGCGTCACTACAAACCACTCGCACTTTTTCATCTAAAATTCAAAACCAATAAGCTTAGAGAGTCGTTGAAAAAAGCAGCAATTGTTGAATGATTCGCTTTGTCTAAGACTTTCAAAGTCAGCAGATATGATTTATTATTTTCTTCTTTAACCCCTAATATACCAAACACAAAATTTGCTACGCATCTTTGTTCTGCATCGGTTGTTTAGTCCAAACATACCCAAATACAGCGATTCTTTACTTTTTCTCTAAGTTTGTGTAATGTTGCTGTATATAAGTCGGAAACATAAATTTTTCTTAATGTCGATTTGTCTGGAATATTCTGTTTCGTGTACTTCTCCAAAAATTTCAAAGAACTTCATTCATTAATTTAGCCAACGGAATACCAGCGCAAGTAAAATCCTTACAAAGTTCTTCATTAAATTCTAAAAGTTTAAGACCAAGCCTTGGTAAAGCAGAAATTAACACTTGCCGTTGGTTATTCTCTCTTTTTCGATTTTTATTACTTGTATGTTTTCCGGTTTGGTAACTTGGAACTTGTTGGTTGCCGCAACAGGAACTTCGCAGTATTTACAAAATAATAGACGCCCATCTGTTGTGAAATCATCACAGTTTCTCACAAACTGGTTTAACACGTATACACTTTTTTTCTGTCGGTATCTTGAAGATGTTAACACACTATTGGAACTAGTAGAAAACTGATTGTTGATGAAATGTTTAATTGTTAAACCTTCAACGTTCACAAGTTTTCCCGTCAACGCAACAGGGCCACTCAAACCCTGGTCATCTTCCCACCATTTCCAAGTATTCTGGTTTTTCGAAGCTTAACAACTAAGAAAGTACCAACCTATTCAAAACACAGAATGAATGAGTTTAGAAGATTATTTAAAATTTCTGGAAATTCCCAGATTGCTTGACGAAGTGAATCTTTACTTGATATCAAAAAATTTTATAAATATGCAATTTAAAAAGGCAAATGCTGTAAATTATGTATTAATGGTCAAAACAATTAAAATATGCATTTATTACCAAAAATGTCTAAAATATGCATTTGCATATGCAAATAATTATCCTAAGCTTAATAATAACTATTATGGGCCTCTAAGGCCTGTGTGGTGGTAGCTCAGTTGGTCGAGCGCTCGCTTTCTGAATAAAACGTCGATTCTGGCTTGGGTTCGAAACCTAAGCAGAACTATGCAGATTTATAAAAATCTTGTCTGAAACCCACCACACACAATTTCCGAATTCGGCTTGCAACCGTGGGATCTTAATGCTAAAAACCTTCTCTGGAATTTCTGTCGTTCGGATTCGACGTTAAACTGTAGGTCCCCCGTGTTTCTACCTTAGCGCTGAGGAGAAACACGTGCCGGAGAAGAGGCCGATGCCCAGCAGTGGGACGGAAAGGCTGTTGATGATGAAGGCCTGTGAAAGCTTCATAATAATAATAATAATACTTTATGTTATGTTATCACTGAGTAAATTTTCTGTGCAAATAGTATGTATTAATTTTTATGTTATAATAAATGAACGTAGATTCAAAATATGAAGTATTGTTTAAACTATAAAAATACTGATTGAACTTTGAGAAAATTTAGGACCACGTTTGAAAACGATTCAATTGTTTTAAGTCCAGTGTTGGGTGAAGCTAATCTAGGACCTGACATCTATTTATAAAATACTTCAGGGCCATACTGTTTAAGTTCAGCCTTAGATAAAAATAATCTTGGACTTGATAGCTAGTTTAAAAATAAATCAAAAATATATAATATTAAATCTAGTTCTATGATACCAAGTCAAACAGAACACGATAAATCACTGAATTCAAACTGTATTAAGTCAAGACGTGTTGACAATAAATCACTGAAATATTAAGTCGAAAATCAGAGACAGGCAGTATCAAGTCCAAAATACCTATCTGTTTATTTCTAGAATTAATAACATCTACCACGGAATTTTATTTTCTAAAAATGAAAATGCACGTTTATGGTCGTTGAAAAATTGGCATGTATATCTCCACTGGATTCAAAGTATAATGTTTTCACATCTTTTAATTGCTCTCATGAACAATTTGAAAAGGGTGACTTAAGATACTTTGAGAGGCGGCCGTAGGCTAGAGGTTAGCGCGTTAGACTTCTACGCTGAGGGTCCTGGGTTCAATTCCCAGTACCGGAACATCGGATTTTTAACGGCCGTTCTCCCTCGCAAGGCAATGGCAAACCAGCGAGGTATTCTGCCTAGT
>JABXWE010037096.1:0-10090 GCA_014611495.1 Limonius californicus
TTATACTTAATAATTTATTTTAAAACAGTCAGAAAAAATGAATACAAAATACTAACAAAAGAAGGAAAAAAACAACACTAATTATTTATATTATATTTTCCATTATTACTTATTGTCTAGGTACTGGATTTTAATCTAAGTGCATGTCCGATAGCACGTAAAAAGTTTCCAATATTGGATCACCATTTTCGTAATTGTAGTTGAAGTTTCTCACATTCCCCTCTTTTCTTTTTCGTTGCTTGAACTCCATTTTCAAATTTCAGCAACTTGGTTCTGTCTGTGGCAACCTCTTTTGCATTTTTTTAATTAATGACCACATATTTGGATGTCTTTGGCCTACAAGATTTGCAAATCTGTTATTCCAGCCTTCCGTTTGGTTATTCGTGCGATCTTCCTCATTTAGTGTTGCTTCTTGCACGTTCCATAGACGTGGTGGAAACATAGGAGGGATATTACGTAGCCTGAGAAGACCATTTCCGCCATTTGCTCCAATCCTCCTGTACGTACCGCTTACGTATGTGGTATCAAAATATTGAATCAAATCCTGTAGTGATGGTGGCACTTGTTCTTTTAAGAAATCCATCCCGAGATGAACTTCATCGACAGGCAAGAAAGCTAACCCATCTAGCATCCCCCAAAAATGGCTTATTACCTCATCGGTCCTGTACGCCACCGCAAGTTCCAATTCCTGAATCTTCCTATACGTACTTTGCGTTAAGTGATAGAAACAGCCGTTGATTTTAACATGCTCCCCGATTACGTTTTGACAAGCTTGTATTAAGGCTTTTTCAAAATCGATGTGAATGCTTATTGGATCGGGAAATAGATTCCGTTCAGTGCATTTTTCCATAATGGTTCTTAGCATATTTTCGTATGTACTTTGGTTCTTTTTTTCCAAGAGACAGTAACCTGCCATAAAAAAAAACGGTATTTACACGTACACGTAATACGTATAGCTGTTGGAAAAGTAGGGGAGCAGGTGAAAATTGCTGTCCATAAACCATTCTGCTTGTTTACTGAGGTGTTCTAATGAGGTTCTGGTTGCTTTAAGTTATCTTTGGACTTCTGGTTCCTAAGAGTCCTTTTCATTGTTTCCTTCAAAGGCATTCGTGAACGAACGTCATCATTAATGTTTTGTGCTGCATGAGCAAAAATCTGAGCGGGCTTCGCCAGGGTATCCTTGGCTCTACATTTCATTTCTTGAACAGTTTTTGTCACAATAACAGCAGTTGTATCAGCCGAATGATTGTGAACCTCAGTCTCATTTGGATCAGTATAACCCAGTGTAGTCTTCAGCGCACCTTTGCACTACAAAAAAAATATTCAGATAAAATTATAAGATACATTTCATATTTCAGGTAGCTAGGACCCCAAAACATGAATTTGCTTACCTGTAGAGTATTTACTTTGAAACATCGCCACCTTACAAAATTCTGACACTTGCGATGCATTACGTACATGTAACCGTTGTAGCAAAGCTTGTCGTTGCCCTTATTCGATTTTATAATTTCCATGTTTACGGCTCTCGTAATGGTACGAAAATGAAAACTACAGCAACGTAATCGACTTTATATAATAAGTAGCCACCCTCCCTAACAATGCGTTGCAAATTTCCCAAAAATCTGGAGACTTTTAGGAATGTCATTAACAGATTATTATAATACCTCCATTAGAGCATTATCAGTAGACATAATCCGTTAATCACTTGTAACCTTCTAACCAGCTCTAGATTGAATGAATTCATGTATTAGAAATTGCATGTACTAGAAACCAACATATTTGCAGTACTAAGGAATTTTTCCCCACCAGCACTTTCTTCCGAGGCACTTTTTCCGTCGACAGTTTTTTCCGCAGCACTTTTTTCCGCCACCCCGCGCTATCGGACGGTCTCCACTACAGTTCCGTTTTAATAGAATTATTTTATTATCTATAACCATAATCGGGAAGGCCAGTTAGTTTATTATATTATTATATGCACATTCAAGATATAAAAACAAAACTGCAAGTAAATTCGTATAAACATAAATCCGGAATAATTAAAGGCTTATGTTGAAAACTAAAGAAACAGAAATTGGAGAGGAGAGGAGAGGAATTTATTGATAGAAGAAGAGAATCGGTTTAGCCACATAAATCCCTAGATATCATTCAGTTTGATTGTAAATTGTGGGAGACAGGAAGAACTTCGTTTTTTGGTGAGAATGCTAACACTACTAGATTTATATTTTAGAATATAAAACCATATACCCGGCGAACAATTTCAGGAAAGAATTCTTGTAGTCAAGGTTTTGCTAAATTTCCAGGGAAGTTATTATGCACCGGGATTAGAGTTGCTTAGAAGCCGAACCCTTTTACAGGTTCCAGTTTCGACAGCCTGTCAATGCTGCGTGACAAATGGTGTTTACAGTTTGCTTCCAAGACTAAACCAATAGACCAGGTATGCAAGTAGCTATCTTAATTCGAATTTGCATCAAAAATTATTTTTAGAGGAAACCAGTAGCCACACATTTTTAAACCCATTTTGCTACCGGTCGCATTTGCGCCAGCGCCTGCTTTATATACATTGTATTATTTCGTGTTGCTGCTATGTTACCTATTAACTTGAACACTTTTGGAAATTACTATTTAACGTTTCCCATCTGCATCGGAAACTTCAAAAACCCATTGCTCAAAAACAAATCTACAAAACTGCAAACAAATTCAGATTGTACAAACCTTCTAAATGAATTATCACTCGATACCTCTTATCATTTATAATTTTGGGGTTGGTAATAGTGGGGGCTAGGGCGATGAAGTAGAGTAGATGACATAGATGGTAAAAGGAATATAGGAAAAAATACCCTTGGAAAAAATACCCCGGAGAAAATACCCACGGAAAAAATACCCCCTGGAAAAAATATCCCCGGAAAAAATACCCCCGGAAAAAATACCCCCGTTAAAAATACTGTTGGTATTTTCATTTTATATTGTCTTGTGATAATCCTACATTAGCAACAAGATTTTACAAAAAAAACTCATAAACATGTTATTATTTTATTATTTTACTTGTACATTTGAAAACACACACACACTTACACTTATACGGTTTTTATGGTTCTTATGTTGTGACTTATTGCGGTTAAAAAATTTTGTAAGTCTCTGGTGCCCGTTGAATACTCCTCACACAGGGCTTTTAAACGAGTTTGCAGTACTTCATAGACTGGCCGTTTGTTCTTTGGTGGAAGCCTTCCAATACGTCGTGTTGAATCTTGGTCCTGTCGCAAGCAAGTTCCTGCCTCATCTTACTGATTAAAACCCAGACAGTGGGATGTTTCTGGGCCACCAAATTAGAAAACCGGTGATTCCAACCTTTCATCTGGTTGTTGGTACGTTCTTCGTCTTCTAATGTTGTTTGAAATTCAAATCCCTCAGTAGAAACATTGCAGGAATGTTTCGAAGCGGTAAAATACCATCGTTATTCCCCAGTCGTTTATAAGTGCCAAAAACGTATGTAGTATCAAAGTAAATCAGAAGTTCTGCAGCACCAGCGGGAATATTTTGTTTAAGGTACTCCATACCCCTGTGTACATCTTCGGGTGGCAAGAAGGCCAAACCGTCCATCATTCCGCAGAATTTTCTGAAAGCTTCGTCCTCTCTATATATTTGCTGAAGACCCAGCTCCTGAATTTTCCTATGAGTACTCTGGCACAAGTGATAAAAACAGCCAGATACATAAATTTTTAGTCACCAAAAATTGTTTTCGCTGCTTGAAACGCACTCCTTTCAAAATCCATTTTGATGTGCGTTGCATCAGGTAAAAGATTTTTGTCTTCGCATTGCTCTACTATTGTGCGAACATGTTTTCATATGTAAACTGCGTTTTTTTTTTGTAATAAAACATATGGAGTAGTTATAAACACGCCTTGCACTTTTATTCGTAGTACATACAGTTGCATAAATAAAGAAGGCGCAAGTGCAAAATTACCATCCATGTACCAGGTTGTAGAACTGGCTTAAGGCAATCATCTGTAGCAAATATGATGATTCGTTCTTCTGCTTTAGCTCCATTGTCGTGCAGCAAGGACCTTTCGTTGGCTGGTTCACTGGTGGTACACCAACTTCCTGAAATAAAATAAAACTTTGGTTAAATTACTACAATCGGTAAACTATTTAAAATATATTAGAATAAAAGTAGTTTAGATCATACCTTCAATAGTCAGATCTTCCAGAGACACTGGAGTTCCAGGAAGGAAGTTTCTGCGTATGTTTGTACTGGTTTGGCCAAGATGTCCTTAGCTCTTTTCTTCACGTCCTGTGCGCATTTTGCTACAGCAGTTTCTTCTAGATTGACTGAATGATTGTGTTCCGTTGCCAAAAGGGGGTTTGTTTTCTCTAAAGTTGTAGTTAATATCGCTCTGCACTGTAAAATAATAGTAGGTATAATTAATAAATAACTAAGGGTAAGTTTTTTTTTCATTTTCACTACAGGGATCTCAGAAACTACAGCAGATAGAAAAATGGTTAACCAGTTTTGTTTTTTTAAGCATGGCCTAATAGTTATTTGTAAAAATTCGAGTTATGTAAAGTGTATAAAAGAATCTGGGTAGGTAACCCTCCGAACTTTCTTATATACTTTGTATAAGAAAGTAATAAATATTAAAATAATAAAATAATGCAACATTGTAATCAACCAAACATAATAATGCGTAATATCTAAACTTGATATTTAAAACAATCAGATATATTTGGTATAATTAGGGAAAACTAATCCTAATCCTTTACGCGAGGACAAGGAAGGGAATGGCAAGGACATTACTTTTACTGCTGTTAGAATTTTATTATATTTTTTGATAGTTCAAGTTCGGAATGTAAGATTTATAGCCGCACGCACCCACCCACAGACAAGCATTTTTTCTAAATTATTTTTTGGCGTTCCTGCAGGTTCAAATTATTAAAAATTTAGAACAAATATGGGGACCTTAATGTAGAGGTAGCTAATTAGTTATGAGGGGGTATTTTTTCCAGGGGGTAGTTTTTCCGGGGGTATTTTTTCCGGGGTATTTTTTTCCGGGGACATTTTTTCCGCCACCCTGGTAAAAGATATCCCTCTTCAAACTAGTGCTGACCTGTCCCGTTGATTTTTTAAAATTTGATCGTATATTAAGTTAGTCAGGGTGGGCTGTGTTAGTTGGGACACCGTATACACAGATTTTCAAACGCCAGAAATTTTGGATGGAACTATACCAATATAATTGATATGCTTAATGCGCAATAGTGCGTGGTGGATAATGCAGTGACACACAAAAATTTGTTTCATTAGTTGTAAATACAAGGTTTGAATAAGAAATACCCAGACTAGCGATGGTCGCTATAAGTACTCTCTTACAATAGCTTCATGCCGCTGCCAACAATTTTTCTACTTCTGGAAACTGTTTGTAGACACTTTTTGGAATCGTTTTTACATCAGCGTCAGAATTTTTCTAATTTTAATATATGTATAAACTTTTCAGTTTTGTAAACAAATGAAAATTAAGTCATGATGAGTATGATGCCTTGAGAATATGAATCATTTTATTCTTGGCTAAACGCCCACGAACTAACCGGAAAGCATGATATGGTGCATTGTCGTAATGCAAAATCAAAAATATATTTTCCACAATTCAGGCCTCTTTTTTACTAATGTCCTACATTAAAAATTCAAGATATAAATGTGGATTTATTGTTTGATTTGTTGACCTAATTCAAGTTGTACCATTCTTTGAATCAAAGAATGTGCTGACCATAGACTTATACAAATAGACTACATCCAAAATAGATTTAAACCGCTATCACTTACAGTAAACATAGTGCTAGCTCAAACATAGTCAACTCAAATGATGATATTGCAACATTATATCACTTCTTCTCCATTCCCCAACTAACTAACTACAGCGTTGCTTGCGCAGGGTATTTCTCGAGCATACCTCGTATATCCCTTCTAATTGTTTGAGCTATCCCAGCGTTATTTCCTGGGCAAATCAAATTAAGATTTTTCTTCTTTCTGATGTAGTATTTTTCATACCTCATAGTGCACATCATTCTAAACGTGTTATCAATACTTTCAACAAAGTTAAAAGTTCTGGCAGTGTCTGCAATAGCATCGTATTTGCCCCGAAGTGAAATAAAATATACAAAATTCCATGTTTTGATTTAACCGATAGTGTAGAAAAACACTTCCTCTCAACTCTTCCAATGCATCGTATTACCATATAGATTCACGTTGTGAAATATATGACAGTTTTAGGACAGTTTCATTAAGCATGCACTGCTTAGTAAGTTCAACAACAGTGAACGGCTTCCTTTCTTACTTCTCCAAGTTGCTTGTGACCAAGAAGATTTTCGATATTGAGATTTTGATAGAGATACGCGATTTGGATCTGTAGGTATCCAAAAAAGGTACAGACCTACATGTACAGGTGAAAGTAGTGTTTAGGACAGCAGCGATCTCACTGCTATGGGTATTTAAGCGGCGTACAATTTGCAACAGACCCGCGTAATACAACGACGTCGCGTAACAAGGTAAATGTACGCTTTGACGTTACAAGACAAAATTTGTATCTTCTTCCAGTGCTTTATCTCTTACGAGACGTAGCGATCTTCTCTCGTATGCCTGTGTTGCGCGTTTAAAGTACCACGGACATAGAGGACCTACAGCTTAACGTGGGCTCCGAACCGTAAAAACTTCTACTCCAGAGAAGATATACTAGGCAGAATACCTCGCTGGTTTGTCATTGTTTTGCGAGGGAGAACGGCCGTTAAAAATCCGATGTTCCGGTACTAGGAATTGAACCCAGGACCTTCGGCGTAGAAGTCTAACGCGCTAACCGCTAGTCCACGGCCGCCTCTTTTTTTTGTATAGATACCTCGTAACAACATCTTGTGTAATTGTTTTGAGGTTTTTTTTTTCAGAAACCACCAAACTGTAAAACACCGCAAATCTGTTAGACGATACCTTCAAAACTATCACGTTACGCGTGATTTTGGAAGCATTTTTAATAGTATACCATAGTACTAGCCACATTACATCTGAATCTTATTTTATATATATACACATATATATGTTGGTTTTGAGGATTCCGCGGGTGTTGTATGCTGTGATTGGCTTCCAGGAATTCTTCCGCGTAGCAACTTCTTGGCCCTGGGACGGACCGGGGTGGTTGTCTTGACGACATCTACCAATAATTGTTATTAACTTCCCCTCAATAAAGGTTTTTGTTATATTTGGAGCCAGTTTTTAAATAATTTCCGTGCCATTTACTTTTTATAGAAATAATACAAATATTTTTAATGGAAATTGTTGGACAAATAAACTCATTGACCGTTTATAGAACTTTGTAATAGCACTCGATCAGGACGCGTGCATGTTTTGGTAATACTAATTGTAATGGCCATGAAGTTACGCCACTACATGCACACTATAGCAAATTTACAAGCACTAATTATAGCTTATTAAAGAATTAATAAAATGAAAAGCAATGGCATAACAGAAATATTATTACTCGTCTCTGCAAATTGTCGCTGAGGGGCCCAATCGCTTGATCCTAAAAGTAATATTCTATATTTTTCTAAATTGCTTTTCTCTTCGTCCTTCTTCACGCCCAATTTTGGATATATGTCTCCTCCAAAATTTTCCAGCTATGGCGATTTCTTGCTGTCCTTTTCCATCAGAAATCACTCATTTTCTTTAATCGTCTACCCAGCAACCAGCAAATTCGGGGTCTCGTTTTCCACGTTCTCAGGGGTGTCAACCATTGATTATTTTATAGTATCGATTATCGGTTTTATGTCTCGTCCATTTCCATTGATACTTAAGCAGAGTAGTGTGATCCCATATAGAGACTTTTTAAATATATTTCTTTATTTCTTTTTTTTAAGGTTCTTGTAAGTCTTGGTTGGTTTAGATTCTTAAAAATTAAAGTTCCAGTAGAGACCCGTTACGCCACGGAAAACTGCTGGACACCGGTATCTTCTTTGCGACTTGCTTCTCCTCACATGTAAGGTGAAAATACGGGGGACCTACAGTTTAACGTCGAATCGGAATAATAGAGACACGGTTGCCAATCGGATTGCAAAATTGAGTGTGGTGGGTTCCAGCTGCATGGTAGCCCTGGGAAGTCGAATTCTGGCGACTTGAGTATTCAGTAAGTGGTGGCGGGCAGGTGGGGGACGGACGTCATACGACGCCTCTAAGAAAAATGTTTTTTGTAAGCTTAGCTATGAAACCAATGACTCTATCTTAACCCTTAAGCCGGGAGGTGGTATAATGTTCGATCCATGACATCTTAAATCTGATCCTATAGGAAGGGTATTGGATCCGAGGTGGCGAGGCTCCGGGAATGTATCCTCCACTAAGTGTGCCCGTTCTTGTGGTTGCAGTTACTATCCTTCCGGTGAATACCTGCGAGCTGTTGGGGTTGTGACGGATTCTAGTCTACCACCTAACAGATTCACTATTATACAATATATGCAAAATTTTCAAGTTTTAGCTTATTAGCTCATGTTACTGTTACTCAATTTTATATAGTTTCATTTAAACAAACCGATATGAAAACAAAGAACGATAGAAAGTAATCTAAGTTGGTCTAATAAGAAAACCGTAAATCCGGTAAAGGTAAATTATGACCGTTCATCTGACAGTGACGGCTTGTGCGGTCATGAATTAATTATTCTGAGAATTACTAAACATTGATACATTGGACTGGAAAAATCGACCACTGCAACGGGACGATAAGATTTTTTACAAAACATACCGACGGCCGCGCGGAAAAGATTATTGACGATTTTTGATCAAACTACACGGGCAAGCACGAAAGGCCATAGAATTTTCGTTGTTCTCGGTAAATATTACCACACAGGAAGTTTACAAGAGTGATTGGTAACTCTGTTAGTGAAGTATTTAATCTCTAGACTCGGCACATAGGTTTCTAAAAAATAATTCAGTTTTGCAAAATTCAAAGCACAAACCTGTACGACCGCGAACAAAAGACGGCTTAGAATTGTAATTGCAATTGTAATTGTAATTGTAAGAATCCTCATATCTGAATGCTTAGTGTTAGCGTAAAATCCGAGATATTCAAGCACTGCAAATTTTGAATGGACGACGCACTTGTGTTTAAGGCGTAGAAATATTTGCGAGCCGGAATTATTTATTCACGAAATAGATATATTTACGAGGGAAAAGACCAATAAATATGTTTGTATATGATCTCTATTCCAAAGAAATTTGTTGTATACAGTAGCCATTTTGTTTAAGTGATATTTTCGTGATTAAAGGAGCCCTTTCCAAAGAAAACTGTTCTCTTAAGAGAAAAAAAAAAGATGTTTTACTGGGTAACATTTATTTTCGCACCCTATAAAAATATTGCATGTAGTAAAAAACTTTTATTTTAAAACAATATTATCATATTCAGACACAGGCACTCTAAGATTTATATTATATATTTGTCAAATGATTTCTGTGTGAGAAATATTTTCGGATAGAAATGTTTTTATGTAATTTAGGAAAGGAACTTTTAGGATGGCAATTTTATTTAAAAATTATATTTGTATGAGTTGCTTTTATGAGAGAAAAACAACTGGGAGAGAACTGTTTCAAAGAGAAAAATATTTTTACAGGAAAAGTTAAGATAGAATTTAAAAGGTTTCTCGGACACATTCATTACCTTTTGCTGTTAAAAAAATTCGCTGTACTAACAAATATTCATTTGAAACATACAACATTGAGACCCAGCTCATAGTTCAGCATCACATTTACATTTTTTTGGATTTGCTTTTTATGACAACATTTTTCGAAGAAAATCTGTGCAAAAGATTTATCAATTAAGAGAGAAATATGTTTGTACGTGTAGTCTGTATGTGAGAAATATATTTGTGGGGAAACTGTTTCAAAACAAAAATATTTTTACCGGAACAAGTTAAGAGATATTTAAAAGGTTCCCCTAAAAATATATTTCCTCAAAGACATTTATTTTCTTTTGCTGTTAAAGAATTTGCAGTGGAAAAAAGTATTCTTTGAAATCATGCAACATTGAGACACACGGCCGTCATATTTCAGTATCAAATATATATTTTTGTG
>JABXWE010037102.1:0-10052 GCA_014611495.1 Limonius californicus
CAGCAGCAGCAAACTTAATAAATTTGTATTCAGTTTCAAACTTTCAAATTTTTCTAAGTCCAAACCTTAAAAATCCTTAAAATGTCAAATATCTCCGAAACGGGTGGAAATTTGGGGAAAATAAACGAAAAAACACCCCCTCCAACCCGCTGTCGTCATATGCATCCCTCTACAACATATATATAGTACACACCCCACTCTCACCACCCCCAACCCCTATTGTACCTATACTAGTTACTATAGTTCTTTAATTTTATTGCAAATTTTTCTAAGTCCAAACCACCTTAAAAATCCTTAAAATGTCAAATATCTCCGAAACGGGTGGAAATTTGGGGAAAATAAACGGAAAAACACCCCCTCCAACCCCCTGCCGTCATATGCATCCCTCTACAACATACATAAAATATACACACCCCACTCTCACCACCCCCAACCCCCATTTTGTACCTATACTAGTTGGTTATTATTATTCTTTTGGCTACTATTACATTATTATTATATTAGGTAATAGTTTAATTAATCATCAATTCACCACCACCAGCTTAAGCAAGCTATCCGGCGCGGGGAGCGGGGATAGCCGATATCAAATTGCTACATCCATGCTGCATACTCTCGCGACGTTTTCAGGGGCGCACATATATACCACTTACTACAATCCTATAGCAACTAGCCTCGGTGGCTGCGAGCAAATCATCTCTGCTTCGTAATACAACGGTCCACGGGTCGAATCCCCACGTATTTATAAAAAAGTACGGCGGGTTGCATACACATACCCATCTACACTCTCTCTCTCTCTCTCTCTCTCTACCAACTTATTACCCTTCTTCTTACACCTCCACTACACCTTCTGGTCATTGACAATACCCCCACCACATCCACCTCTGCACAAAGAACCACTTCACACAGACCATCCGAAGGACCTCTCTCTCACACCATCAACCATCCGAAGTACCTCTCTCTCGCACTCATTACAGACACCCCCCAAAAAAGACCTGCACCAAAACGAAATTTAACATGGGATTTCCCATAAGAGCAGTGGTCCAGAACCGCTGTTTTCATATCTACTCACATCCTCCTGACATGAAATAGCTCAGGTTCGTTGTCGAATTCAATTGCATATGAGGATTACCTAGAACAATTGTATTTTTGTATTTCTATGACCTTTTTTATATAATTCTTATAGATTATCCAATAGATCACATTTGTGCAGTACTAAATAAAAAATAATATTGTTCTAAATTACTCCAGTAAAATTATTTAAATACTGAATTAAACAACTGACCTCCTGCACGCTGTTAACCACACATTCCAAGCTAGTCAGCGTGACTGATGTCATAGCATCCTCGCGCGATCACAAAGTACGGATTATTAGTAGCTAACACGCGTAAAGCATTAGACACAGCAAGACACTTGGTAAAATCTGCAGCTAATTTACGTTACAAATGACTTCTAGCTTGAAATGATATAGATGCTTTTACAGATTACTTGGATAGCACGATTTCTTCTTTGTCACACACGTTTCCTGAAACTAACAAGAGATACAACTTTACCAGCCAATACCGACAATATAATGTCTTTCGAGACCAAATTCGTATACTTTAAACGAGGTATAATAACTTCCTACTGCAGTAAGTTATAGTACACTAAACATAAGGGCAAAGATTATATCTTATTACTAGTCTCTTGCTTCTATTATCAGTTATTACTTTCAGAACTTTCTGAGCCTAATGGTAGGTGTAGCCATGTATAATGTCTTAATTTCTCAGCTTGGTTTGTGTACGTATTTAATTGACAGAAGCTCCCAAAAGAACAGCCTGACTGCCTGTTTGTGTTGAAGAAGCAATCGAAAACTTATAGCAGGTTCCGATGAGATTCATTCCTTATTCATTGTGGGGACGGAACTGTGAAACGGATAGCTGATGTCTTCACCACTATATTAGATTCTGACGTATTGACAAACGCATTCTAGAAGGGCAAGGTCATAGCCATTCTGAAACCGGATAAACCTGCCAACAAACCAGAGAATTATCCCGATGCCTAGTGTATGCTACAAGTTGATGGAAAAAGTCATATACAACAGTGTCAGCGATATGATTTTCGCGGTTCTCCCATCAGATCAAGCCGGACTCAGACCCACTCGGAGTTGCCAAGACCGAGTTCTAGCTCTTACCATGCGTTTTTTGGATTTTCACAGTATATTGAGTAATAATAAATACATGTCACCCTAAAATTAAGACTACCTACATAAATTACAATTCAATGGCTGTTTAGGAGTTGTCCTCCTCTTCAGCCGGTTCTGCATGATACATATGGTTTAAAAAAAAGAGTCAAAAAAACCATGGTTATCGAAGCTGAATTTAAGAAACAGAGCGGTGTTTGTAGACCTCACGGCAGTATTCCACACAGTCTAAAAAAAGGTTGTTGCATGAATTAAACTTTTGAAAATCACCAAATGCTAAAAGATGAGTCACCTACTGCATAAAATGCTCTCAGACACACTATAGGTAGTGATGTGAGATAGTGCTATATAGCAAACAGAAAATACTAAATAACGGCTTCCTTCAAAGTTCTCTTTTGACACCGCTGCTGTTTAACCTTTATATAGCGGACCTTCTTCAGACTAACTCTAAACGATTTGCCTATGCCGACAATCTTGTGAGCATGCAACCGCCGGTTCTATAGAGAATATACCGAATGGGACATGGAAACGCTTAACAGGTACTTTAAGCAATGGAGACTTATCTCAAACATGATATAACAGAATTCTGCTATTTCCACCTGAATGACAAGATGGCTCAAACCTGCCTCAATATCTTCATGGATGGGGCAATTCTACCGTTCAAACCTAGCCCCAAGTACCTCAATATGGTTTTGGACAGAACCGTTACGTATACCAGACCCCTGAGTAATGTTGGTGCCAAACGCAGGACGAGGAACTATATCTTAACTAGGCCTTCTGGATTCTCAAGACTATTACTTTAATTTTGACAAATAGTAGAGTAGCGTTCTTTTCATAGAAGTCAGTAATACTTCAGGGCGTTTTATCGTAAACAGGAGTGACGCTTTGAAAACGCTATTTTCACCAGAGGTACAGAAATTGCGTCCCACCATGTTTTAGAATATTTTGCATTTTCATTGATATGGAATTTGCTCCGCAGTTTACTACTACACGGTGTGTATGATTTATCCATAGCATTAACAGTAGTGCTAAAATAGCTAATTGGGGTATTCATAGCAATTGTTTTATTATTCAAACTGTAAAAATAAACAGATGTTTCGGTTTAGAAACAAGTAAACCACAAATTTTAAGTTTTAAGGAAACATTAATATAAAAGCCATTTAAAATGTTAAAACCGTAAAAAATTCAAATTTATTAGGAAAGATATAGTTAGCATCAAAGCAGCTACGTAGATTAGCACAAATTTGCAATAAATCGCTCACCTCGAATTGTAAATTCTGCCGCAACTCCCATAATACATTAGAGTTGCGCTCATCCCTTAATCAAATGCGCGAAAAAGCGGCTAACAAGACGGATATACAAATATGGATTTTTCTTGTCAAACTAAATACCCATGCACATTTATGTGGTTAATTTATTCCGAGAGTTTTTAATTTCCGAAGATACGAAGTTTTAAAGCGTGAACGGATTGACAAAGGAATTTCACGTTTGAAGCTGCTGTAATTCATTATCAAATTCCTTTCTAAAAATCCCCTTTGATAAAGCGTTTGTGTGTTTCGAGATGTCCCACTAAAAATTTATTTTGCTTGGGGTAGGAGATGATCAAGGGGAGGTATAAATGAACAGCCCCGTAAAATTAAAACATCCACTTTCCTGTTATAATAGCGCCTTCTACAAATTAAATATATTTCGTGGAAAACTAAAACGTTTGTATTAATCGTAATCAGTTCGGTCGATTTCGCATCTTCCAGTTTATTTACTGCCAACGGTGCTAAATACTTTGCAGTACCTAAGTGCTTTTTTGTGCATTCGCCCCATTAGACTTCTCTAAGTTCGACTGGCAAAAACTTCCTTCAGAACTGTTCTTGTCAAGCCATAACAAATTGAGATCAAATACCGTTCAGGCGTTTTCAAGGCGACTGCTGATTTAATCTACCCAAATGGCGAGTGTTCTTCAGAAACTTCAAAAAATGACGATGGGTTTGAAATCTTAATTACACAGTGAGCGGGCCTCATAATAAAAGTAAGGGCTTTGTATTGTTCGTCCTCGTGCGCATTTTTACAGGTCTAGTTGTACAAACCGTCCTTTTATGGCGAAACTCAAGTCATTTTGTTCTCAAAACAGCTTTATATATTCAGTACACGTTTTCGTATCTTTTTAATGCCTAACATTATTAAATTTAACACATGGCAATATTTTCTTGAATAAACTTTTTTCTCGTCTACTTTTAGATATCACTTATTTCATATAGAACACCAGGTTTAAGTGTGTTGGGGCCTCGGTGGTGTAGTGCGGATACGCACTGCCACTCGAGGTCACGCGAAATTCGGTCCGATCGGTCGAGGTATCGAATCCCGACTGGGGCGACCGCATTTCGTTTAGTTAAATTTAGGGTACATGCCGCATGAATGTTTAGTGTGAAAGAGACACCCACCCCCTTAAAGTAATGCTAAAGCGGTTTCCAGGGAGGAACGGTAGTATGAATGAATGAGAAAAAAAAGATTTAAATGTGTAAATGGGAATTTATACATAAAAATCACTGTAACAACCACCACGTAAGGTGTTCACATAATTTTATTTCTGTTTTATAAACCACAGGTAATACTCGAAAGCATTGTATTTGAAAAAGCTGCTTCTAAAATTCCAAATTACCAAAATTCACGTGTTCATTTCTTAACCGCGAAAGATGACCTACCAGGGGTAGGCGTCCTTCTTGCATCCGTATTGGTTAACAAGACTACAGTATTTGATACGTTCAACTGAAAGTTGAGAAACAGTTATTCTAAATAATTAACTTTATCGCAACCAACTAGGTTGACTCCTGATTATCTTTCAAATGCACTTTATAACTGCATATCTTTAAAGCAACCTATAGTGGTTAGTTTTCAGTTACATGATCAATAACAGGTGTTAAATGTTAACGAAAAGATAATCGCAAATCCCTGCTAAAAGATAACACTTGCCTTTGATAATTGTTGCACATAGAATTGTGGATAACTATATAACTGGGTCCCGGGTTGCGCACATTCGTCGCCCGTTCAGGTACGATCAGGGGAGTTAAGGCAGGGTTGGTTCCGGTCAGTACTTGGATGGGTGACCCGAAAGTTGCGTTAACACGGCGCCTCTCTTCCACGAGGATTGATCACTATGGGAGAGTAGTTCAATAACCCCCCTTATGGGGGAGGCCCTTGCGCAACAATGGGATGTTGCGGGCTATTAAAGAAGAAGATATAGCAATTGTGTTTTTAGCTTTAGCCTATATAGCCAATATCTGATTGCCCTATAATGATTAAGAAAGTTATTTACAATTGTAACCTAAATTTAATCTTATTATTGCTTATATCCCATTTTTTAAATAACTTCCTTGCAGAAATGATCATCAAATGTAGAAATGAAAATAGAAATATAGTTCGTTAACTCATAACACAATAAACATATTACGTGTATATGTTCATTTAAATGGTCGTCCAAAGGAAATTTTACTGTTCTATTGTCATCTTTCATGGTTACCTTTTGAACAAAACTACGCGGATACATTCCACACTAACGTACAAGTAAATAGCAACCTCCTTCACTACCGTAATGCTAACTATTGAGATACACTTCTCCTAAGTAGAAGGTGACCGTTAAATTCTTGTAGCATTTGTTCAAATAAATCAAAACCAAGAAAATTTGGGAATATACAAAGATCTTCTAGAAAGACTATAGATTATTCATAGGTACTAATCTAACCAGGCTTTCTACTAGAACCGAATTTACTTTAAGCATTATGAAAGGGATAAGTAAAATAAGTTATCAGTCATTCCAATACGGTTATTTAGTAGTATGGGTTTAAATACAAAATTTAACATCCGGCTAAGTCATAATATTGGTAACTTATTAATAAAATTACAAAAAATATTAGAAAATCGGGTATGGATTTTTTTGGGTTTGTTAACTGGTTCAGCACCCAACGTGTTATTCACAGTAGAGTTTTGATATAAATAGATATTGTGTAATGTGAAGAGGTCAGCAGAGGATCCTCAGTAATTACATCTTTAAGTGTTCATTTATATTACTGCTTAGATTATTTCCTGTTGAGTGCAAGTTTATCAACGGCTGATCACTATTTTCGGTTAACGAATAAACGTCCTGGGGGAGTTTCTGTTTCAGTCTGCGGTGAATGTTCCTCTTTCCCAATTTGCAATACGAAGCATTTCGGCAATTGTTTATATTACGTAACAAATTTTTGGTGCATTTCTTAATATGTTCTATTATGTTCTTTATGAATTTGCTGACTAGGAATAAACCATTGTACATTAAAACCAATGCGTAAGATTTTGTTTTGGTAGGTTTGGATTTTTTGGAAATTTTTTTACTCGTATTACACCATATTTCAGATGCGCAAATGGGCCTCAGTAAGGATGTAATATAGTAATACTGAGCACTGCACTCGTAAGGATGACTTTCGATTAATTAACGGATATAACGATGATAATCGGGCGTAGCACTGGTTTAATTTATTATTTATATGCACAGTCCACTAATTAGTGTCCACGAAACCTCCAAGATATTTCACAGCTTTATCTTTAGCATTCCATAGGATCTGCTGACCGTTAATGGTGAAATTACGTGGGTTAGGTAGCTTTCGCAGAGTAAACACTTTAATTTCGCATTTGCTGGGATTTATTGTAATATTCCATTTCTTGTACCAATTACATAACTTGTCGATATTTTCTTGGAGCGATGTCATTGTCACAGTTTTCAGTAATTATGGCTGTGTCGTTAACATATAAACCAATAGCACAGTTAACTGCCTCTTCGATGTCATGGATGAAGATGTTAAAGAGAACGGGTCCTAAAATCTACCCTTGTGGTACTCACGCCTTAATAACTCTTACGCTCGAGTAGTGGAATTGATTTTAACTTGAAATGTTCTGTGTTGCACAAACGATGCTGTTGCTGCAATTAAATAGGGTGTAATCTTATTTAGCAAAATTAGTTTATGTAGAAGTCCAACAATCCATACTTTATCGAAGGATTGGGCAATGTCAACAAACGCTACGGTAGTATACTGTTTCTTCTCAAAATCGTTTTCAATAATTTCTGTTAATCTCTTCAGTTGAAAATCAGGTACGGATGTGGAACGAATGTGGAGCGGATGTGGAACGGTGCACAACGTAAACTATTAAGGATGGTGGACGGTTGTGCATCGTTAGATATGTGCTGTATCTCCTGGAGTTTATTTCTTAAGCCATTAGCATATAGTCAATGGTCGTTCTCTGATAAAAAAAAGTGGCATGCGCTTCAGTATTAGTCCCAACCTTAGTGTGTGCTTCATTTCCTATATCCTTAATATCACTTATTTTTAATTTAACATTCGAATGTGACAGAGCGGTAAACTCATTTTTTTTTGTATTGTTTAGGTTAAACTTCTATCAGCCGTTGGCGGCACCAACGTTGGAAATGCAACTAGAAAGATGTGATCTAGTCTGGTGACAAATACCGTCATTATTAGGTAAGGCTGGATCGGTGCCCATTAAAAGTTCGATTTGCAGGACTTGAAAATAAACCGAATAAACACTGATATGTTATCCTTTCATTAATATGACTTCTTTTATAACTTCAATTACATTTACTTTCCACAAATATAAGCATAAATTAGTTGAATACTAGAAGATGTAAGAATGAAATAGATATATTTCTATGTCCAACAGATAATTTTTCTTAACAAATTATTATTTACCTTCAGTTGCATTGCCAAAGATCATACGTGGTACCACAGAACTGGAAATTTGATCCCCTACAAAAGTATGGGTCCAGAAGTCCACAGATAAAGGCTAAGAAGATGCTGTAAAAGCACTGTCTTAGATATTAAGATTAAAATCGATACTTTCGGTGAGCATATAATTTATGATATTTAAAATACTTGTCTAATAATAAATCGCAATTATTTGTGTATGCATTTTTTATTTACACATTTTCTAAGCAATAAAATGGTTGTGTTAATTCTAACCGTAATAGGAATCTCTAAATGGAAGTTAGGGTTGCCTTGTAGATATGTTATTTATGGACAGAAAGAGCAGTTAACTTTTAGATATATTTCTCAGTTCATTTTTTTAATGTCAATATGGTTATCATTTACACATCCTTCAATGATAACTTAAGAATTCATGCTTAGGATGGTATGAAGGTTAACCACAGGGCATAACTTTATTATATGTCGAGGAGGTGTCCAAAAGTGACTTTTAGGGTTAGCTTTTAGGCATGGCGAGAAAGTGCCCAAAAGATGACCTTCAAGGTTAACTTTTGGACATCCTTTTCGGAGAGCTTTTAGGGATGTCTTAAGGTTGCTTTATGGTTAACTAATTTGTGTCAGGGTTAACAAACAGGCTAACTTTCGGTTGACCAATGGTGACCTTCTATTTGTGAGAGGTTAACTTTTATATATCGTTTGGGCAACTTTGGTTATGTGGGGTACTTCCAGTTCCTTCGTTAATAATAGCTAATTATAATTGTAAATCATAGGACTCTCCTATTAAAATCTGTCTGTCGGTTTTTGCAACGATATTAGACATATTTTTTAGCTACGTCAAACTACAAGTTATTCCCAAATGTAAACTAAGTAATTTGGGACGAATTGTACAAGCCATGGCCCAAGAAAGAATTTTATCCATTGCTTGTTCAGATGCAACAACTTATAAATGGTATATGGAAAACACTTCAAACTTAAGTACGTTCATAAAATCACTTATTGGATAAAGAAATTCGAATAACAAAATCAGTTCCTTCAAATGAACAAATATTTCGATACTATAGTCTAAAATTTCTTCAGTAAACACATTACATTTACAAGCACCTACATTAAATAAATTATTAAGATAAAGGAGGAGGAGGAGGAATATTTGTGGTGTAATGCTTGAGCCGAAGTTTCCTTCTTTATGCCTCTAGCATTGGGTCTATTTTCACTGTTCTGGTCAATCACCGTCGCTGGTGAGGTACGTTTTTTCTCCGGAACAAGAAATGCTTTGGCAATTCCAATAACAGTTGGACAGAGGCCATAAAGTGACAAAATTCCACGAACAAAAGAAAAACGTGTCGGGACTATGTTCCATGGCTGTAATGCTTAAACTAAATGCAGAAATATAATTTTGTACAACAATTTTTACTAGAAGCAGCGACACTTTCTGGATTTTCTCTTTGACAATTTTGTTTAAGAATTAATTAGAACCACGTAGAAAGTATAAAGTAAATATTCAGACTTATTTCAAAGAGCAGAGCAAAAGAATTTTAATAACTCGCTTTGCATACAAATCCCAAGTGTTCTCTCCTACCCTCACACTCCTTGCAGCCAAACTGTTGAAAGAAACGTTATAATTTCCAACACCGTATTCCGTTAAGATTGAATGTCAATCAGCAAATTCAATAATCTAGACTTTAAACATTCGTCATAATTTCAAACTTTGTAATTATCATCGCGTAAGAACCACACATAATTTAAATTGGTTCATTTTCACTTGCCTTAAGTATTTTTTGCATAAAATATTTAACGGAAAAAGATACTAAACGTCCAGGCTAGTGTGAATAATAGAAACTAAGGAAGCAAAATGTTGCCAGACAAATGTTTTCAAGAAGTTAACGGATGCAGGAGTAAACAGTACTTTATGACTATTCTAGAAAGAACCCACAGGTCAGTTGATATCCGTAACAGCGTTGTATAATAGCTCAAGATTGTTTCCGAGCATCTGAGACCGGATTATCTGCTCATAGAGAATTTCAAAGCCGTTCTCGAGCTACTTGTAGCCATTTCTGACAACATCTAAGACGTTACGAGTCGTTCAAAATTATTTCCAAGACACAACCACGACTTTGAGAAATTTAATATGTAACAGT
>JABXWE010037104.1:0-10623 GCA_014611495.1 Limonius californicus
CGAATAGTTGTTGGTGATTCGAAAATTTGTACGATTTATATTTAAATTCTTTTAGTGTTTTAAATACCGAGGTTTTAGAAACATTAAAATGTGAACCTACTTCTCGTAGTGATACTATCGGGTTTTCTTCAACGTAGCATAAAATATTTCATTTCATTTCTTCGGTTAAAACGTGATTACTTTCAGTTTTTATTTTATGGGAATTTATTACGCATCCCTCTGATTTAAATGTTCTAACAATTGTTGACACTAAATAAAGATTAATTTTATTTTTTAGCATTGAATTAATTTGATTGCTGTGGTCACAGCATGCTTGAGTTGTCTGTATAGTTGGTTGCCTACACAATAGGCGAATTTGACGCGTTTCTTTTAAAAGTATACATAGGCTATGTAAACTAAAAAGAAAAATTCCTTGTATATGTTTAAATCCCATGAAGTCTCATATGTGTTTACCCAAAGGGTTACGTATTATCTACTTATTATATGTGGTTTACAAGCATTGGATGCTATTATGGTTGTTATACAAGATTGGTGTGTCTATGTAAGTAGTTGTTGGAAACAGTAGCGTAGTAAATAAAAGTAACTATATTAGTAGATAATGTGTGTGGCATGATTAATCATTATTCCTCTGGCAATCATTCGGGAAGTAGTAAGTTGGCAGAGGTTACATCGAAAATGTGCCTACATCGAATCATTATTATTATTATGAATGCAACATTAATGTCAGGATGGCATCGACCGAGTATTACATGGGGGTGTGAACACTAATGATGCTCTCCCCTTTGCATGTGGGGCTGAGCTCCCTCCCCGAAACTTCTGTGAACTTCTCTCCTCAGAGAGACTGGCTATGGACTTAGTCCATAGCCTGGATCCCTCTGGAGGATTAGTGCACCAGAAGATATGCATAATTGTCGCAATTAGTGTACGATTACGAATGACTGCGGCTACATCTATAACTATCCTGTTCGAGTCCCGATCTAGGGGGAGGAGGCTGGGGGACCGCTGGTCCGTACAACTGCCCAATATGTATTCGCAGATCAGTAAGTCTGTGTTTTATTATCTGTTGCATGTCACCTGTCTGTTGCCGCCAGTAAGTTCCGCTCGCATTCGCTGTTTGTTTACTCAGGAACTGCATAAATGAAATATAGAAGCGCTGCAACCGTATATAAAGTTGAAAATTCAGTAGGTTTTATTCGCCCATAGTTGTAGTATGTTAAAAACGTATTTTGGTATGGTATGGTTTTATAAAATCGTTATCAGTAATAGCTTATTACATGAAACTCGTTTCTTAATAATTCTATAAACCAATATACAAACTGTGTCGTCACTGATTAAATTTGGCTGTTTTTAAGTCTCCCTTCAGTAAGGGAAGAGAGAATCCATGGAAACGTAAATGGGAGTGAAGGAATATTACAAATTGAGAGCAGCAACTCATGAATTGAAGCAGTCTTTAGTATAGAGTAAAAATAATTATATAAGTATATTTACGTCCTTCATTCGAAAGTAAGGAAGGTTGCATCTGTTCTTTCTTCTTTGTCTTGGGGTGGGAGGGGGGCTTAATTAGAGATTGTGTAAGAGCATATTTTTCACCCCTAAATATGTATTATTTTAAAATTATAATTTAAAATTATTTAAAGATAGTCTTCGGAAACTTTTATCTTTTTGATTTGGTCGTTAAAAATCTTATTTTTATAATTCATGTTATATTGTTGATACAGTACAACATATAATAGTTATATCAAACAGTCAATGCAGATCAGATACAAACATGACGATTGTATTTAATTCATTACGGATAATCAACTAAACGTTTATATGGAAACCTAAGATCCAATATATTAGCAAAGTACGTGACATTTAGAGATTTTCAATACGAATAGAATAAAAAAATACCACGTGTTGATATAATTATTATCCTTTCAACGAACGTTATACGATAAACTTTGTCACGTATTTGAATGAATGAAAAAGAAAAACATGGACAATCAAGTTTGCACATAAACGCTACTTTAATTCTGTGTATCGTACTAAACAAACGACATCCTAAATATTAATGACGTGCTTTGGATGATTCGCTGCCCGAATTATATTAGATTATCGTATTAAATAATATACAGTCAAGTTGTATGAGGTCCGGAAATTGAAATAAGCGTGAATTAATAATATATTATTTCCACCTACTGTAGAGGGCGGCCCTCTTGCGTTGTTAAGGATTATGCTAAACTTATTTAAACCTATTTTGTAGATTGTTTATTTCATAAACTTGTACTGCAAACATTTTTGACTCAAAAACAAAGGTTTACGCTCATACTACGTAGCACATACCGGGTATCGACTTGAAAAAATTAGTTTCTGTGCTATTTTGTAATAACCCTTATGTATTATAATCACAGTGTAAATACAAATTTGTAAAAACAAAGAATCTGTTTAGATGCTAGGTTCCCAAAAGTTCTTATATTTAGCGAAATAATTTTTTTAATAAGGCTGTCCTACTTACATGCGTGTGTTAATAACTGGTGAAGCCTGTTTCTAAGACCTATGAATTCTCGAAACTGTAAAATTAATTAGCTTCTTTTTTGCAGAACAAATGTATAAGTTGCACATCATTGTAAAAATATATTATATAGATTTATTAAGTAAGATAGAAAATATAATTACCCATTAAAAATCCACAAGTTGATGAAGTTTCAGGCTTCCGCGGTTTGTGTCTAATGAAGTTATCTCTTTGGGCTACCCGCAATAGTCAGTGAAATGTCGGTAAAATTAACAGGAAAACATGGCAGGCAGTTTGTGTGGGACCTTTGACTCCAAGATCGACAAATTTCACAATTAAAAAATAAAATTATTATTTTTTGTATAAATGATAATACAGTAAGTTGTTAATCAATTTTTATATTTAACTGCAGGTAACGAGACACGGTCATCTTCTTAAGTGTGTTGATTCCATAACTTACCTATACATGGTGATTACTTTATATTGTAACAAGTAGGTAGGCAACACACATTGCAGCTGTTTGTATTCCATAGGTATCTTCATAAACTTTACATTATTTAAATAAATAAAATTAAAGTAATTACGTTGGATGTACTAAGAAACTGAAATGAAACTGTTTACTAATAAATATGCTGCAGTTTTGCAATACATACATTTACAATATTTATTTCTTATAATTTAAACAAAACAGACACAGAGAAAGCTAAGATAGCATAAAAATATGTTGAAATAACAATAAAATCAAGAAGAAAAATAAATTCAATAGAAACAGGAAAAACACTAATTAATAACGTCACAAATGTTCAAACCGCCGTCCACCTTGATGTTCACATAAGTTAGTCCGCCGCAGAAGAGTCTTTCTAACACGAGTTAGTATGTGTGGGGTGATTGTCCTACATTATTCAATCATTCTTTCAAGTAAATATCTGATTTTCTATAATAGGTCGTTTCTACTTTACCCCACAAAAAGGAAATCTAACGGAGTTAAGGCTACGTGGAGACCAAGGATGAGTTGCACCTCTTGCAATGAATCTGTTATGGGAAGTTTCATTTTGGTCGTTTCTTACAATTCTCCGTCATTTTGAAACCACATACGCTGCCTAACATGAAGAGAAATGTCCTCTAAAAGGTAAAGCAAATCATTTTTAAAAAATGTTAATACTTTTCGTCATTTAACTGCCCTCAAAGAAGTGGGGACCAACGATAAAGTTGTCAACAGTACCACACTGCGCATTTACAGTAAACATTGTCTGACTGAACTTTTTACAGGAGCTTGTTAAGTTTTGACAAAACTGTAGTTGCAGCCTCTTAATGTAATATAACATTTTTAACTACAAAGGAAAGTTAACTACACATTTCAACCACATGTGAGAGGTGTAGCCTACCTAATTGTTACAAGATAAAATGATCACACTGTATAAGATTACATATTGCTCTAAACAGCTCGTATGCATTTAGAATACAGTAATGTCATATATTGTTTTCTTGGGTTAAATAGGAAGTACTGACTTTAATTTTTTGAGCAACTCTGTACATTTTTCTCATATTCGATATTAGCGTTTTTATTTTTTCGGAAATATAACAGAGGAGCGGAGTACTGACCACTATTTAGAAACAAATAACAAACCAAAATAACGAAGCATAGGCAAACAGGAATATAAATACAACTAAGAGACAACAGCACAAGACTGTTATATAAAAGCAGATTAAATCAACATCTAATACAACAAATTACCAATGAAAATATAGAAATACAAACAAGGAATATACAAGATGTTATAAATAAAGCAGCCGAAGAAGCCTTAGGTAAGAGATTGAAAACGATAAAGAACAAAGGATTAAGAATATGGAATGACGAGCTAAAAAGAGCGATAAAAGAAAATAAAAATGCATATTTAAGACGGATTTAGTACAAAGGAAATGAAAATATACATCAAGATTATAAAACAAAAAGAAACATAGCTAAAAGAATAACACAAGGGACACAAAGAGAAAGTTGTCATAAATTTGTGTATGATCTAGAACATGATCTGTATAATCAAGCAAAATCGGTATATAAAGTAATAAAGTACTTAAATAGAGAAGAAAAAGACACAGTAAATATAAATAACATTACCGAAGAAGAATTTCTAAAATGATATACTACTATGGATAGATAATAACGAAAAGAAAACAGAAGAAGGGAAACGTACAGGGCATGTGTAGATGTCTTAACAACAGAAGAGCTAGATGAAGCAGTAAATAATGGCAAAAAGAGAAAGACTGTGGGATCAGATGAGTTAAGTGTAGAATTATACAAATATGAAGGCCTACTACTAAAGTATTGCACCTATTCAATATGTGTTGATAATAAGCAAGAACATCAACAAGCTGGAACATTAGTATAGTATAGGCTGTACATAAAAAAGGAGATAGAGACAATATTAACAATTATAGAGAAGAATATAAGATATTCTCCAAAATAATAATTAAACCAGTATAGACAATAATAGAAACGATACTGATTGAGGAGCAAAACGAATTCAGAAAGGGGGGATCCACAATAGATAATACATTCATATTACAACAATTAATAGAAAAACGAAAAGAATATAATCATGAAACGCATTTTGCTTTTTTCATGCTATGTCAATAGAAAAAATTGAATGAAAAGAAGTGGGTCCCAAACGAATAAATATAAATGCAAACTATTGCCTTAATATACTCCTCTTCGCAGATGGCATGGTAATAATAGCCCCAACCGAGAATGACGTACAAAGAATGATACATCGATTGGATAAAATAGTGACAAAATACAACGGAAGAATATACATAACAAAAAAAGTTAATGGTGCACTGGGGTAAAGAAGCAGTAGGAACGAAAATAATGTTACGAGACTAACCATTAGAACAAGTCGCACATTTCAATTACCTAGGAAACGACATTACGTCTTATGAGTATTGGTGGATACGCGATGCTTACGTACACGTTCACACACTATTCTCAAAAGAGTTTACGAATTATCTGATTATATAGGACGAACAGAAGAATTAATACAATGAGCAATTGTTGATTTTAGTATAACACTTTATTAACTGATCACGATGGTATAAGAATGATACAACACAGTAGCAGGCGACAGATAAAGGTCTGCTCCCTGCGAATGTTCAACTAGTAATAATAAATGGAGCCTCCGAAGAGGGCGAAGAAATTTTCTAAAACTACAAACTAAACCTTAGAACAAGAACCGCCCCACGCTATTGTCAGCTAATAAATCTTACGCAAATCTATACCATGTGTCCGTTAGGAACCCGCACATGGCCCAATAACTAAATTATTACCAGCACTGGCAATAATGTTGTCCGAAGAGTGGACCTTCATGTGGGGCAGTTTCCTGTTTATCGACGGGGGGCCACGGCCCTTCGGTCCACGTGTGTCGGCGAACTCAAACATATACAAAAATGAAAGATTATTGTTGGGAACCGAACAAGTATGATAACGGTTGTAGAAACAAAATCAACCAATACCAGTCAGTATGTGGAACAATAGCAAAAAGGTTTAAAAACAAAGCAAGACTAGGTAACAAATACTTCTGTATAATACATTAGCAGTTCCAGTTGCACTATAGGGTACCGAAACTTGGGCAAAAACAAAGAAGAAAGATCAAGCATATGAACAGCCGAAACGAAATATTTGAGAAGAATAAAAGAAATTACCAGAGAAGACGAATAAGAACCGAATTAAATATAGAACCATTAGAAGAAACAGCACAAAGATACAAAGGTTTGATTTAAATGAATTGTGATGATATGGGTATTGTTTGGTGAAGGTACCAGCAGTAGATATTATGCTAATTAGTTACTTCGTTATTGTGTAATCGTGATTTTCTCTCCAATAAATTCTTGGTAATATTTCTTGATGGTCATCATATGCAACTAAATTTATAAAATCAATGCATTTAATATTATAGTGTTAACTCTTGATGTTAATGAATGTTGTAGGGGTAGTATTTATTTTCTTTTAATATTCTGTGGACAGAACTATATAATACATCCAATTCAGTAGATATTTCTTGTATCTAAATATGCGGATTTAAACTTGCTGCAGTCAAAATTGCAAGCGCATTTTTTGCAGATGTTCTTCTATGACTTTGATGTTTTTCTAAAGCAGATTTATCTCAAGCCAAGTTCCTTGGGAGGTTTATAAAGTAAATAAATTTGAAATTCTGCTGCCTGATTATGTACAAATCTATAACGTATAAAATTGTTGTACTTCTGTTATACTCTTTTCCATGTCCTTTCGTATATTAATTGTGTTCTGCAAGTGAGTGAAGTTTCATTATGATCGAAATAGAGAAACGTTTACTTATACTTTTTTTAAACATAAATATAGCTAGCGTTTTATCACTAAAAAGAGAGTAAAACAACCAAAATAGAGAAATAGAGGAAAACAGTAAGTACAAGATGCGAATAAAAAAATTAGAGTTGATAGTGCAATTTTACAGGAAAAGAAAATAAAATCTTACCGTTTTAAGAACGAAAACGAGCTCGTTCAGTAATACAGAGTGTTCTACATGAATCTATCAAAAATTATGTTATATTTTACATGTAAGGGCAATCTCTTGAAAATGTAATTAAACCAATCTTTTGTTTAAATAACATGCTACTATACTATCAATTAAAGTAGAAGTATCTAAGTTACAGCTTTTTAGATAAATTAATTATATAATAAACGGTGCAACCTTTAGTAACGGTAGTCACCTTAGCAAATTTGTTGTTTATATTTTTCGCAAAGTTGTTTTCGCCGTTCGTCTATACACAGAAAAAGAAGAAGAAGTTTATTTTGAGTATCACTAAAGATTTTTTAGAGGTTCCTTCCGTTTCATACTAACATGTCATATTTAGATACTCGGACTGATGCAAGGGGTTCCACATTTGCGGCTTACAAGTAGTATTATTATCCTTATTATATTATAATATTATTATAATTCTTATAAGAGTACATTAACTGAACATACTTTTTGATCCCTACAGGATACACGTAGACAACATAATCAACATATTTGGAAGCACTAACAGACGAATTGCGTCAGTAAATAAAAAATAGTTTTGTAGCATGTGTGTCTGTTAGTGATCTTATAGATTGTTAACAAAATTCACAATAGAATGTTTGAAGCTTATGTATTTTTGCAAAATTTTGTTAAATGTAAACCTATGTTGTTGTAGTCATGAATTTATTAAACAATAATCGTTTTTATCTTCAGCTGGAGAATGAAATTGATTCACAGATTTTTCTTTTTTTTTTCTTTTGCAGAAAATTGCATATTTGATTGTTTTGGCAATTCCAACGATAAGCTTTGAATTTAGGATGCAGTGTAGGCTTTGATAAATGTGCAGTAATACCGTATGGGAAAGCGAACTGTTTCGCTCATTTTGTTTATAGTTAGTGCCACACCGCATTTTCCTTCATTTGCAGTATAAGAATATGTTGTTCACAGAACACAATGTTCTCTTTATTAACCTGCTTTTAAGTGCTTAGCAACCTCGAATATGTTATAACCACCACTTCCAAGAAAATACAAAGAATTTGTTGTGGGGCTTAAAACTTATATTGTAGGAGAACGAGACAATAGAGGTTCATTGCTTTACTTGCTGGAAAACAAGTAAGTACATATTTATTTTTGGGCACAAAATTAAATTGAAAATTTAATCAATCTCGAATTATAGCTGTAACGTTTTGTTAATGCCTTAAACATAAGTGTGAGAGCTGTTGCTTCCTGAATGTGAATATTTATTTCTTCTTAATTGACTGTGCAAAATGTGATCTTGACACGACCGCGAACAGCAAATATATATTGTTTTGTAATTTCATTTAGTTTTAGGTATTTTTGGTCTTAATATTTTGCTCCTTAAATTAATGTACATAGATGGACAACAACTTCGAGAAACAAAATCAATAAAAGTAAATCATTACATTCACCCTTCGGAAAATTAACCCACGTCCAGTAATCTTCAACGGAAAGCGTATACATCACAAAGAAGATGTACAATATCTTGACATATACCTTGATAGCAAATGTACTTGGAAACACATATAAAAACCAAAAGGAAAGAATTAGACACCCGCGTGAAGAAGATGTACCTACTGGCTCCTCAGACGGAAATCGCAACTAAGTTTAACAAACAAAATGTTGCTATATAAGACCATAATAGTGCCGACATGGACATACGGGATCCAGTTTTGGGGATGTATAGTATATTCCAATTCGTTATGTCCCTAACGGCTTAAGCGAGTCCACGCCTACGGAGATTGTAAGAACAGGTTTACGGACAAGCTACTTACCTGACAGTGGCGTAGGTCATTTACTTTGCGAATGTAATTGTTGGCAATTTTTTTGGAAACTAAAATAAAAAAATAAATAAAATAAAACCACGTATTGAAATTATTTAAAGTTACACTTGCTCCCAAAGTTGCATGTAATTAGAAGGTTATATTAACCGAGTTAATCTGCATATAGATAATGCGAAAGATTAAATACCCATTAGTAAACGGTATTATAATGATAATTGGTATCTCAATAAGCATTAGAAAATATAACTACAAAAACAATGAATACATGGTTCAGTTAGTTTTCTGATTTGACTCGGTCAACATGCTTAAACGCCACGTAGACTACGAAGAACTGTTTAAATTTGTTGGAGTATTTTACTCTCGAAAAGGACAATTTAGGTCCGCTTTTGCCAGTTACAAGTGTTCGAGAACGGGTTTCGGCGGCATTAAAAATACACGAGAATACAATAAAAGGAATTGTGAAACGCAATAATGGAAATGTCGCAAATCGTGAAGTGATGAACAGTAGTAAACGCCGTAAATTAAAATCGGAATATATTTGTGACACTCAAAAACAAGGAATTCGTGATACAATATACAGGATGTACGCTGAAAATAAACATGTGACGTTGGATACTTTGAAGAATGAACTTGATGAAAGGTACGTTGTTGATATAAGTCGTACAAGTTTATACCGAACGCTTAAATCGATCGATTTTAAATTTCTGAAGGATTCTGATAGGAGAGCTCTTCGCTAGAAACCTGGTGTGGTGCAACAGAGAGCTACATTTCTACGCAAATTCAAAGGCTTAAAACAACAAAACTTAAAATTTGTGTATGTAGATGAAACATGGGTTTTTGGAAAACCTGGAATTAAAAGAAGTTGGCAAGATGACTCCATCAAAAGTGTGAGAAACTTGCGGAGAGGGTAAACGATTTATCGAATGTATGCCAGATGCGTACAAGACATTTGCGTACATTGCAAATTTTGTGGCACTTGCGTACACAGGGATGAGTAACTTTTATAAAGGTGGCATTTGCGTACAAGGTTGTACTGATCTTTGACCATGACTAATTACGGTAATTTGTTGCGCCGCATCGAAACTAGAATTTGGAACTACATACATACATACTCAGAAAAAAACAAAAAAAAACTTCCCTTCACACTTCATCCAGGCTTAGCACTGGCAGCAAATTGCTGGCTTGTTTAAAAGTTAATTTTTTTTTAGTTTTTAGTTATTTTGATTTTTTTGGGTTTTGTAATTATTGTTATAATTATTTTTTAATTTTTTTTTGTTTTTAATGTTTTTTCTTATTTTGATTAATTACTCAAATTTAGCAATATAAGCTAGTGTACTTAAACATTTTTTGACATCTTTCGATTGTTCGTACTTAAGTAAGGTATTTTGAATGCGCTGATCTAATTTTACATAGGTCTTTTTTTCTTCTTTTGCCTTCTAGATTTAGTTCACGTCTTTTATAGAGTACTTCAGTATACTCTGCTTCTTGTTTTAACTGTTTTACTAGCTCGGGGAATGTTGGATGTGCTTTTTTAATCGCTGTGTTTAATTTGTTGTTCCATCCCTCTACTGCGTTATTTGTTCTATGTCTTTGGTTGTGGCAATTCCATGTCTCTACTGCAATATTCGGATTTTGTAACCACTGATCCACAAAATAGTCATAAAACTGCTGCAATATAGGGTTATTAGGGGAATCTTCCTGGATACTTAGCCATCCGTCATCTACATCACCAATTGGAAGGTACGCCAAGGCAGAACACATTCGAAGATGTAATCGAACTTCTTCGTTTTCTTTATAT
>JABXWE010037106.1:0-10013 GCA_014611495.1 Limonius californicus
TAATCAAGTGGCAGTCAGTCACTTATCGGCAGATACGTGCAACATTAAAGTTCTCGTTATTGTTTCCATGAAATTCTGTTTTAAAGATATGAACTTTAACACTCTCGTACAAGAAAACTAAGCTCCAAATACCTACTTTTTTTTGAAGATCTGTATTAAGCATTCACAAAGGAAAAATTCTACCTGAAGCTTTTAAGGCATTTAAAGGACACCCTGTATATATATTCTATATACAGAGTGTAAACCAATGGCTTGGGTTAACTTTAGAGATGTATTCTACTCATCTATTCAGAATCATTTCCAGCCAATGTGTATAAAAATTTTTATCATTAATTTGAAGAATAGAATACGCCAGTTACGAAACGTGTGGCCAAGTCATTCAGTTACATCCTGTATATAATTTTGAATTGTTACAATTGTTTTATTATCAATTTTCTTATAGGTACATATTACAATTCCAATTTCTAACAATCAACAGCTACTCAACAACTTAAAGTATGACTGAATTGATGTACCAGTTTCTGCGAAATGAGGCATTTCCTAACACCAATAATGAATTATTGAAAAACGCCAGCGAATATAGATGGCGCAATTACATTTACTGATTTACAAATGACTGGCGTAAACGGGATAAAGTTCATTAGTGGCTGTGTGTGTTTATATGTGTTATTGTGCTATTTTAAATGTCCAAGTTTGAGTGAGTCTTTCGTATATTGATGTTGTCGTTCGACCGATGAAAGAAGGAGAATAGATGTGAAAGGCCGAACATGTGATTTTAAGTGGCCGACCTAAAGTAATTTTTGCTATCTGTATGATCAGAAGCTACTGGTGTGAGCCTATTTACATCTACTGTAACAAGAAAACTTTTTAATTTTGAACTCCGATGACGTAGAGCACGCAAGAAACCACAGCTTTCCGAGAAACAGAGATTCATCCGTTTGCGATGTGCAAAGGAAAGGAACATCGTCACTGGTTACCAGAACAGCGATAAATCCACTTTTAATATTAATAATCTTGCTGGTTAATACGTATGTAGGTCAGAAGTTTTCTTGGGTAAGAATTTTCACCAAAATGCGTAGGTACTTCCAATAATGAAACATCCAACCTCTTCTATGGTGTGGGGGTGTAAATATAGTAATCACGTATTAGATGTTGTCTAGTGAGAAAGATCTGTTTGGAGGAAAAAGTTTATTTTCCAGGATGACAATGCCCTTTGTCATAGAGGACAAGTGATTCAATCTTAGATATTCACCAATAAAGTTGATAGAATGGATTGGCCATCAGAATCCCCAGACTTTAATGCTATCGAAAACTTGCGGTAAAGATTGGCCAAAATCATTTCGAGGAAAAAACGACAACCGTATGGATTTAATCGAAGCCCTTATTCATACCTAGTTTCGCTGTATCTTCCAGAAAGAATTTGTAAAACTTTAAATTTCTAGTTAACGAATATTTACTATCTTAAAAATTCTAAAAACGGGTAAATTTTCCCATAAGAGATACAAAGTTGTATTGTACATTTCAACGTCAGATATACTGTGCCTTTCTCGAAATTTTAAATTTATTTTATTTGTATTTAAGCATGTAAATACAATTTCACAAATGTAATTTGCAGTTTCATTTGCATTCTAGCAGAGTGTACTCATATCACTAAAATCATAAAATGGCATAACGATGCAGAAATTGTTTAAGTGTATATGAAAAGTTAAAGTTGGTAGATGAAATCGACAGAGGTGGGAAAGAGAACATAACCACGTGTTTTAGTACCTATACCCTTGAACACCTTATCTACGGTTTTGTTAAATATGAGTTTTGTAAGTAATAATGTACGTATTTCTGTTTCCGCTTATAAATAAACATTTCTAAATTACTTCACATTCATAGTAGTTTTTTGAGTTTCAAAGAGTAAGGATGTGCTCCACCGTACCCCGATAAAGTGCAATACTAGGGAAAAGCGAGCGTTAACGGGTCACCGCTCGGCCTACTACGGGGATAGAGACGCAGCGAAAACTTACATACCAGGTGTTAGGTGTCGAAAATTATGATATCAACGACCTCCGACGCCACTGATGCAATGACGGACAAGCATGAAAAAATTAAAATTAAAATAAAAACCCCAAACGAAATTATCTTACATAATGCATGGCAAGCAGAGAAAAATGTAAGAATTGAATTGCAACAAAATGTTTTCCTATTACAGCAGCAACTAGCAGAAATGCAAGCAGCAATAAATAAGGGAGATGAACAGAAATTGGTACCAAGTGCACAGTTGGAACAAATACCTCAACAACAAGAAAAGTAATGGACATCAACGGGTTTATTAAAAAAAATATTACACTAATGAAGAAGAATCCATCAGAGAAACGGAATGGGCGAACAAAAAAGAAAAAGAACAGAAAAAGAAAAATGACTACACCGCCATAAACGTTACTACAACAACAGCAAGAAGCTAAACAGCCACAAAAAGACAATCCAGTAAAAATACCGAAACAGCCGCCAATTATTTTGAGCCAAATTAAAAGCTATGATACATTACAAGGCGAACTAAAGACAGAAAAGTTTACCTTTATATCAGTTACGATGAATAACGAGCAGTTGAAAATAAACATAGAGCTGCAGAAAAATACAGACGACTAACAAACTTACTAACTGAAAGAAAGCGTTTTTGGCACTCATACGAAAATAAATAAACAAGAAACATAAAAGTCAAGGCGAGAAAGTTACACCCGTCATGCGCTCCAGAAAACACAGTAGAATATCGCCAAGGATATAAAACAATAGTAGCTGTTAATATTCTGTAGAGAAAATAGAAGAAACCTCTTCCGCTATTTATGCAAAGCTTCAGAAACGACAAAGACATTAAAAAAATATATGAGATAAAAGGGATAAAAGGTTGAAATAGAACCTCTTAGAATATCAAAACTAGTCTCTTAATGCAAGAAATGCCAAACTTACGGACACGCCCAAAGATTCTGCAATAGAGAATTAAGATGCGTGAAATGTGTTGGAAAACACCTCACAAAATAATGCAAAATGATGAATACAGCAAACCAAAATGTGCCAATTGCGGCAAAGCCCACTCAGCCACGTAGGGGAGGGTCGTACACAATGAGACAAAGTACACAATGAGACATTGCACGTACTGTTTAAATTTTCCGCGCAAACTTTTTCATATTCGAACGTAAGGTTGGTAACATTAAATGTCAAAACCAGACCAGTCGGTGACGCAAAATATTTATTAGTGTGATTTTCATAAACGAAAATTGATTTTGGAAGGTAAGTACTTACTTTTGTTGACCAGTTAAAATTATTTTATTCATGTGTGCGATTGTGTTGGGCTTTGTTTGTCTGTAGCTCTTTATTATGTATTGGTTTAGGGTTATAACCTCCAAATTACAAATGAAATGACGGTAAATATCCTGGTGTTTTTTGCTAAAGTTGTCGAAGTGGGCTTTGGTACACAATGAGACATTTTCTAGTGGTACACGATGAGACTAGTCTCATTGTGTACCACTAGAAAATAAGACTATCTCATTGTGTACCACTATACATCGCGTTCGTACAACTATAGCATAGATAATTTTTTTATTATAGAAAGCATGGTTCGCAAGGTAAAGGAGAGGCGTAGGGCGACATTCACGGCAGAAGAGATGACAACTGCAGTACAGGCCGTCATTGAGGGGATGAAACTAAGACAAGCTGCCTTGGAATACGGTGTCAAATTCCAAACCCTTCAACGATACGTGCAAAAAAAACGCGCAGACGATAGCTGTAAAATGGTACCAAACTACAATGTGAGACGTATTTTCACTTTAGAGCAAGAGAAGTCTTTGTGCGAGTATTTGAAAACTTGCAGCAAAATGGCCTATGGCTTGACAACGTTGCAAACACGACAGTTGGCGTACGAAATGGCCATTACGAACAACGTGACTATTCCACAAAATTGGCATTCCAATCACTGTGCTGGAATAGAGTGGCTAAGAGGATTTATGAAACGATGTGGAAGCTTGAGTATTAGACAACCTGAGGGTTGCAGTCTCTCTCGATTGACTTCGTTTAATAAATATGCAGTCGACCTTTTTTTCGATAATTTGGAGGCAGTCATTGCTAAAACCCCATCGGTCATTGAAAATGTACGCATTTTTAACTTGGATGAAACTAGTACTACAACTGTCCAAAAACCTAAACGAGTATTGGCCGAAAAGGGAGTTAAGCAGCTTAATAGCTGCACTAGTGGCGAAAGAGGTGTGTTGGTTACAACGTGTGTTATAATTGGCGCAAATGGGTCTTTTTTGCCACCAGCGATGGTTTTCCCTAGGAAATTTTTCAAAACGCATATGATTGCCGGTGCACCTGCCGGTACTTTGGGTTTGGCTAACCCCAGTGGATGGATGAATGGGGAACTATTCAGCCAGGTCATGGATCATTTTATAAAATTTTACAACAGCTCGCTAGAAAATCGTTCGGTTCTTATATATGACAATCACGAGAGTCATGTTACTCTTGAAGTAGTGCAGAAAGCTAAAAGCAATGGAGTTTCAATCCTTACACTTCCCCCACATTGTAGTAACAAATTACAACCGCTGGATGTTTCGGTATTCGCGCCGTTCAAATCCTACTACAATGCAGCGCTGGACAACTGGATGCTAAATCATCCAGGAACCCCCATAACAATTTATCAGATAGCACAATGTGTAGGCGAAGCGCATATGAAAGCTCTTACACCAAAGAACATTTCGTCAGGATTTCAAGCAACGGGAATCTTCCCCATTAACAGACATGTGTTTTCTGAAGACGATTTCCTAATGAGTGCCGTAACGGATAGGCCTTTTGAAGAACATTTATCAGCAGGAACAACCACGGCAGTAACTGAAAACGTTCCGCAAACTGAAACAGTTAAATTAGTCCAAAAACTATCCGAAGCCACATGTTCAATGGAGACGCATGATAACTCTGATATTGCAGAAAATATTGCAGATAAGAGAACATCATTTGTAAGCCCCCATGAATTTAGGGGCTTCCCAAAAGCTGAAAAAAGAAAAACTACGAGCAAACGAAAAACTAAAAAAAGCGCAATCTTAACAAATACACCGGACATGGAAGAAATTAAAAACGCAAAAAAACTTAACACACCTCGCCGTACAATTTCACAAAAATCCAAGAAGTTACTGCTAGAACTGAGTGGTGGACCTAAGAAGCAACATAAAAGTGTTGTGGACGAAGTTAGCGACTCTGATTCTACAGATGAGGAAGTTATTTATGAAGAATTTTCTGAAGGCGATGAATATATTGAAACGGTCGATGTGAATACGGAAGATATTTCGGGAGAAATTACACTAAATAGTTTTGTTCTGATTCGATTTCCCCAAAAAATACACTATGTTGCAAAGGTTACGAAAATTTATGATGAAAGTAATGAGCTGGAAGTTTCATATCTCAGAAAAAGTGAGAAAATGGCAGGCAGTTTTATTTTTCCTAAAGTGGTCGATGTCGCGACTGTCGCAAGAGAAGATGTGGTTGTAGTGTTACCGATTCCTACGAATATTGGCAACAAAAGATTATCTTCTTATTATAAATTTCCAGTTTCGTTTGAAAATATACAGTTGCGATGAAATTGCAGCAGTTTCTACAACAGTTTTTTCGTTAATTTTTATTTTTTTATATGAAAAGTATATTAATTTCTTCTATTTTGCGATTTTCAGAAATTGTCTTATTGTGTACCACTAGTGGTGCACAATGGGACAAATTTAGGGGTTTGCAAAAAAATGTGTAAGTCTACAAATAAATTTATTTTTTGTATGTGGTTTTTTTATTCTATTACTAAAAAGTACATACTATTGCATAGTACTTTCGTAATTTTATTTTAAAGTGTTTCTTGAAAGTAATACTACAAAATGTGTTTTTTGTCTCATTGTGTACGACCCTCCCCTACACAGGCTGCGAAGTAACCAAAAGGATGCAAAAGATAAGAAACGAAGCAACCAGAACTAATCAAAATAACGCAAAAGAAAGAAAGACAGAAAATAAAACATTGTGTAGATGGGACGCAAAAGTATTCCCAGCACTACCAAATACAAAAAAAAGAGGAAATTTCACAGAAAACAAAAGTTTGGGCAAACCAGCTACTACAAAGCCTAATGTCGAAACTTGAACAACAGGAAAAAAGTTTGAGCAGCAAGAAAAAATGCTAAAATCAATCTCTAAGAGATTAATAAAACTTGAAATAAATAGCAATGAAGTTACTGCTTCAAACAATAATGGATTTGTGGACTACACCAGCAAATCTAACATCAACGAACTTGAACATTTCCTGAACAAAGTACTGAGGAGTATCGTAGGTGCGCCCTAGTACGCTAGAAACAGTGATATGCACAGGAATATAGAGATAAAAACCGCTACGGAAGAAATAAAGCACCTTCTCCAGAAGGATGAGACCAGGCTTCACCACCACGTAAACGACGACGTAATCCAATTCCTCCACAATACAGATCTAGTGAGAAGGCTCAAGAGTACCAAACCATTTAAGCTGGTGTAAAGAGACGTGAAAGTGTCGGTGAAAAAAGCAGAGCAAAAGTGAAGGGGTAATACACGGATAAAGTGTTGCAAAATAGAACTTACAGGGCACCGGTGGGTGAATTCTTAACATAACCATTTAGTAAATTTAAGTTAGATAAAAATAGCTGGTTAGTCTTTTAGACTAGTTGTAATGTAACGACACAAAAAAACTTGTCATTCATTTCTGTTGCCTTTGAGAAAATTTTGTTGTTCCATTTATCGAATTTTCTGTACAACGAATTTTTTTCACCGTTCTTTGTACTACGATATATGGAAGTTTGACTGTAAAAGCAATTTAGTCATCAAGAACAAAGGCTGGTCGATATCATAGATATTAATTTATTCTAATATTAATCAGTAAGGTATAAGAGTTTTTTGTACATATAAAAGTAATATTAATCAGCATATTTTGTAATATTGCAAGTTTTAACTTAAATTAGAATAATAAAAATGTAGGTATTTTTGAATAAATGTTTTATTTCAAGTAGTTTTTCCTTAATAAGCAAACATTTGATTTGTTAGTTGTACTATATTACTGTGTTTGAATATCTGGCTGGCTATGTAGATTGAATGGCAAACAATTATGTCATTACAAATTTTCCTCAATTCAAGTGATGCAGCACTTTTTTACATCACTGTATATGGAATTTAAAAAACATTTGAACAACCATGTACATGTAACTGTGAATACGACAAAACATAAACGATTTTAACGGTGATTGTGTCAAATCTTGATGAAAATGCTACAAATATAGTTTTTCGGAAATTTAGTTTACAGAAATCAACAGTTCTAGTTAGATGTTTGTCTATGAGGTGTCAGGAGGTGTTTATTTTCCAAGTTTGCACGGCGCATGTTAGTTTTAATGCGACAGTAATGAGCAGTTGTGAAAGACCCACAATTATCGGCATGACGTCATAGAAGTATTACTTCGTATGCGTGAGCCATCATGGACCTTGAATAATTTCGGAAATCAAATACAGAGCATAAGATTTACTTGTAATTCGTAATTGAACGTGTACTCCGTGTTATGTTATTCCCACATAAATCTAGTTAAGTTGCTTATTATTTTCGTGTAACTTTGAATATAGGTGAGTTAATTTTGACAGCTTTGTTCCAATGTCAAACCGATGAAAATTTGCAGGATTTTTAGGAAATTTGTATTAATTAGCTGCTATGGCCTCCGGTACCACTTTGCAGAAAGCTATTGAACTGGTTACAAAGGCTACGGAAGAAGATCGTAACAAAAATTATGAAGAAGCTCTTCGGCTGTACGAACATGGTGTCGAATACTTCCTCCACGCAATTAAATGTAAGTTTTGCCTTGTCTCTTAACACTTGCTTAAAGATATAGTGTAGAATTAAATAGAAATACTAATATATAGTTGTCATAATTCAAAACTACTACAAGACTTGTGTATATTGACGACTGCAGATATGGTAGTTGCAATTTTATTCTGGTAGCGTAAATCAACTGGAACCAACCAAACAAGTTTTTGAAATAGGCTTGAGACATACTTTTTTAACGATTTCTTGAAATTGTGCTACTCCCGCAGATCCCAGTTTTTAGGTTAGATGCTACAAATTTGGTTTCAACAAATCTAACCGAGACGAACTTGAAAAGACAAATAAAATTATTCTTTAATACCTAGTGGGAGTTACTAAATATTGAACTAGTTTAGTATTTAGCACTAGTTTACGTGTTTTAAAGACTTGTCAAATTCTGGAACATTTTTGAAGTTTTATCTTCTTTTGTTTATAACACAGAATTGTTTGCTTTTGTTTGTAATACAGGGTAAGTCCAAATAAGTAGCCGAAGCTTTTCTGAATGACTAGATAATAAAATAATTTAGTCATATTTTTGTTACATCATTGTTTATGATGTCATCAATGATTTATAACTTTTCTATACTCTCGTAACAAAATATAGTATAAGGAACATGCTGTATAACATTAGAGCAAACTAATTGAGTCTTAGATAACGTATTTCATTGTATTCGACCCACTTTCTGCCTTTTAAATGTGTGAAATTAGGTTAGCATTTTTTTAAATTAAAGGAGTAGTGAAACAAATAAAAATAAGTATTACAATTGTATGCAGTAATTGCTGTGGTTAAGTAATTTACTAACCAGTACATATCCAGTAGAATTTTTGATATGTACAGGATGTTTGACAGACTAGGTTCTGACCAAATATCAATTGTTTTTGTAGATTCAAATAAACTGTAAATATGAGAGTTGGATTAAAGCAAACTTAAGATTATTTAAAAAAGGTTATTAATATTTTAAAAAGGTTCCCGACTTATATTAGAAATGTTATTAAGCATGTTTAAACTAGCCACTATTATTTTTTTGGGGAAAAATGGCTAGGAACCATGGCTACAAAATACAATCACAATTACAACATTTATTTTTATTTTACGGTTTTTTTTTTTTGGTAATTTTAATTATAAATACTAAAATAACTGAAATATTTATTGGGTCTGGTTCAGTAAAAAAACACCCTGTATACAGTTTGCCTCAAATTAAGAAGCATACCATTGGGATCTGGGAAACAGTGTTGCAGTACAGATTGTGTTTTGTTTAATTGCAATCAAACTACTATTCATTTGTTTTTATAACTACTCGAGCCAATTAGGTTTCTATTAAATATTTTTAAAGTTTGGATAAATAAGTATATCAACCCGTATATTATTGAAAAGGGCGAGAAATGAGTTTTCTAATGATGCCAACTGGTTTCCAGTATATATATACAGGGTGTTCCTAAATATCATGTACATACGGAAGGAGGTAATTCTTTGGCTTATTTCATGACTAAAAGTTCATATAAACATAGGTCCGCAAACGCTTCGTTACTGATCTACGGGGTGTTGAAATTTCAAGATTTGTTTAGTTTTTTCTTTATAGCTCCTGCAGTTTTTGAGATATTTAGCTCAAATTTGGCATCAGGTTACGCAGGGCTTACATCATTGGGCGTGCCAAATGGCTGTGAGAATCTACAGGGCGTTACTTTTTCAGGGGTCATGCCCCCTTTTCTCTCCCTGAACTTTTTGTGGTGCACCGCTGGTAGATTCTAAAATACAAAATCAGTTTCCTGTTTTGTTTAGAATCTTGTTGTTCTCCTGTAGTTTTTTCGTACCTACGACGGTTTTCGAGAAAAAAAATAAAAAACGATTTTCTGTAATTCGCTAGACGAAATTAAAATTTTTAAAATGGTCTAGTAGGCTCTGGCTTTATTTGGATAATCTCGTTTCCATTAATTTTGACAGTTTAGTCGGCACTACCTGTTAAAAATTAAAGCTGGAATGACCCGGTTTTTGAAGCAATGATTTATTACAATACAAAAAACCAAAACAATAACCATAACAAGGAAACTACGTTACAACAATTGTTGAAAGTGACCTCCTCCAACCCATATACATTAAAATTAATGGAAACATGAGATTATCCAAATAAAGCCA